>JAAGKR010000389.1:0-143790 GCA_011419295.1 Clarias macrocephalus
CACTAGAATGTGAAGGGCAGCGTGTCCTTCAGGACCTTGGTTAAGATTACTGCTCTAACACAACTTTAATTCAGAGAGCTGTTTCAGAGCCGATTATTTAATCAGGTGAACTATAAGTAAGGAAAATGTGAACTCTAGCACCAGGCCTGGGAAGCTTTTCACATCACACCTATGTAGATTTCTTTTTAAAACAAAGCATTTTCTTACCAGACTAACTGTGTTTATAACAATGTAGTCTGGTTAATGAGAAAGATCCTCACCACACCTCTCTGTTGCACATGTGATTGGTGGTCTACAGTCCAATCCTACAATTCAATTAGTAGTCTATGATCAGAGGCTACCAATCAGAATGTGGAACTGCTCTGTTGTCATTACACTTGCTAAATTGAATACATCGACCTAGCGGCAAACTCTAGCCTCTCAACCAATCAGAAGCTGTAACTATACGTTTACCATAAACATTGTACCACTGTAGAGACCTTACTAAATTGGGAATCCCAACGACATTGTTTCTGGTCCTGACGGTATGTTCGTTCTCACCCCTGAATATTCAGTGTTATAAAATCAGGAAACATATGATTTGGTCATTGTTATTGAGTATTACAGAGGTACCTCACCATACAAATTTAATCCATTCCAGAAATGAGTTCTTAAGGGGGAAATTCGTATTGCGAAACTAATTTTCCCATAGGAAATAATGTAAATGCAAATAATCCGTTATATAATGCAGATAATCCGCTATAATCTTTTTTTTTTACATATAAAACAAAATATTCAGAAAATTAAGTTAAGTAAAAATTACTTACTTAAATTAAATTAAGTAAAATCTATATAAAGAAAAGAAAGGTTTCATCGGTACATTGGTCAGAACATATTTACATTTAGGCATTTGGTCCACCTCGCTCTTTCAATATGAATTTTTACATTTCATACACTGGAGGACCTGAAACCAGTCTCAGACAAATTTCTGTCTGTAAATCTGTCTTGTACATTTGTATCTCTGTCCAATCGAATTTGTCACAGCATCAGGCAAAACCAGATGAAGAGAATTGAATTAAACTTTGCCAGTCCTCCGGTATTTGCCTGAAGTTAAATCTGCGCCATAAATGAAATCAAAATGTTGAGTAGAAGGGACATTATGAGCAGTTATGTGACATAGTACGTCACAGCAGCAAGCGCTTCTTTGGAAGAATATAGAGGTTTATCCCTCAAAGTGTATGTGTGGCTATACACGCCACTCAACAGAGCCAATCAACACAGTAATTTACTGTAAATACACAGGATGTATGTGAAAGACACAAAAATGACCGTAATGCACCTCCAAAATCCTCACGAAACAGAGACGAACACCTTACTGCATGGACTACTCCAAAAAAAAAAAAACTAAACCTTTAAAGATGTATGAACAGGTCCATGTATGCTTATCTTTCCTGTGTAAAGTTTTAAGCCAGTTAAAAATTCCATGTGGAATGCCAATAAGATAAAACACGAGTCATTAGTGCAAAAATATCCACAGGCGTCCGCGGCGAGCCTAAACAAGGCGCAAGATACTTAACCTGACAAAACGTATTTTGTTGTATTAAAAACTTAGGCAGAGGGTTCAGCCAAAAAGACATGAAAGACAGGCAGACGTTTGACGTTTTAAAAGTAATAACTTTGGTTCTATATGACATAGGCAAAAAGTGCAAATGCAAGTTTGATGTCTGAAGCCTCCGCCGTCAACGACGCACACCAGCACAATTACTAAGATGCTAAGATGATTCTGCAGTCGTGGGTTGCATCAAGAGAGGCCAAAAGACTGAGTACAATGAATTAACAGTCTCATTATACATCTGAGCATTGATGGTTAAAGGTCTTGCTCAAGGGCCCAACAGGGACAACTTGGTGGTCGTGGGATTTTAACCTGGGACCTTCTAAACCGTAGTCCAATGCTACACCTGACCCCCTGAAAGAATCTGTAGGACTGTGTAGGGGGCAACGTAGCCCTGTGATACCGAGCCAATGGTGAGTAATCCAATACTGATGTATCCGCAAAGAGACAGAAGGATTCAGTCTTATGTAGTACTGGAAAAAATAAAATAAAATATTAGTTGTATATTTATCAACAACAATGAGGCGTTGGCCTCTTGGCGTATACACGGCTTCCCTTTAAACAGGGACAGCTAACCTCCTTGCATCAACGGTATTTACATAACTTTTCTAAATGTTTTGATTGTTTTTATATGCAAAAATATGCGTATACTGTTCAAAATTGCTAATATTGGTAAGATTTTTTTCACTGGCTGGAACAGATTATCTGAATGTACATTTTTACCTATGGGAAAATGTGTTTCGCAAAAAGAAAATTCCGCCTTAAGAACTCGCCTCTGGAATGAGTTAAATTTGTATGCTGAGAAGAGCTCTTGGAAAGAGTTTAGTAAAAAATAAAAAATAAAAAAAAACCAGTCATACGTTAATATTTCGTTGGACTGCCCAGGGTTCCCCACAGATCTGACATATACTTGGAGAAGTTGCCAGTGGAACAGGCTGCCACTGCCTGCCAGCAGGCATTTTTTTATTACATAAAAAAATATGCATTACCTTTAACGCAATAATTTGATACATTTGGTATTTCTATTAATTTCAGAGATCCAACCTACAAACCCTCCCCTCCATCGGTTCGTCACAGTGCGTAGCCCTTAAAACCCAGAGCATTTTTAGCCATTGCTGTCAGCAAACACACATTTTATAGAATAATAATTATATATAAGCATATATAAGCGTTTTG
This sequence comes from Clarias macrocephalus, assembly GCA_011419295.1. Classification (NCBI taxonomy): domain Eukaryota; kingdom Metazoa; phylum Chordata; class Actinopteri; order Siluriformes; family Clariidae; genus Clarias; species Clarias macrocephalus. The sequence goes on from JAAGKR010000389.1 coordinate 2,768, forward strand.
TGAGTAAAATTGACGTTTTAAAAGTAATAACTTTGGTTCTATATGACATAGGCAAAAAGTGCAAATGCAAGTTTGATGTCTGAAGCCTCCGCCGTCGACGACGCACACCAGCACAATTACTAAGATGCTAAGATGATTCTGCTGTCGTGGGTTGTATCAGGAGAGGCCAAGAGACTGAGTACAGGAGTGTGGTCGACAGTTTTGTGAAGTGGTGTGGACTAAATCACCTGCAGCTCAATGTTTCAAAAACTAAAGAGCTGATGGTAGATTTTAGGAAGCAGAGGACTGTCCCTAACCCCATAAACATCAAGGGCAGTGAGGCAAAAGTTGTGGACAGCTACAAATACCTGACAATACATTGACAATAAATTGGACACTGATGCTGTGTACAAAAAATGTCAGCGTCGCCTGTACTTTCTTAGGAGGCTAAGGTCCTTTAATGTATGCAGGACTATATTTCGGATGTTCTACCATTCTGTGGTCTCCAGCATTATCTTTTCTGCTGCATGTGCTGAGGTGCTACTGTAATTTGTATTTCATACAAACTAAAAACACTATGCATGTTTTTTAACATGAAACTTTTAAATAAAGGTTACAACATAATAAAAATACCATCAGATTGATATAAACCTCGTCACCACTATCACTTTCCTTTCCTTCCATACCTGTTTAGGCATACAAAAGAATGAATCTTTTGCTGCTGGGGTATGTCGTGACAAATTTTTGTGAACTGCACCAATTTTCCTAACAAAAACTCAACAAAAACTTGAGTATAGAAAAAGCAAAGAAGTTTATTGCAACCAAAAGTAAATGGACAGTTCTGGACTGGCCAGCCAGAAAGACAACAGACACCCAAAGGCAATTCCCCAAGATCTCCCAACTTTAAATGATTTATGTACCCTTACCTAGGGATTACCTCATAATTACCACCTCCTTAAGTCAAGTAGATACTTAATATTCATTATATATGTGTTCAATTTGTTAGGTCCGATTGACTGGCACCTCCCAATTACATAATTTACCCCCTCTCATCTCATATTTATTCATGTCTGGGTAGGCCTTAACATCTTAGTTTCTTTTATTCCTTTTTCCTAACCAGACTATTGACCACTGCTGGTGGCTTAATTTTTTTTATCAGCAAAAGTTTTGATCTTTTCCTAAGCTGCGTAATAATCCTATTTTTATTTTCCTATTCCTTCCTCAACAGTCAAGCTTAAAACTATTGAAATAATTGATTTGTTTTTCCCCTTCATTAAAGTTCCTCAATTTCTTGCACTCTGTGTGTACGGGTCGTTCTTGGGTCAGCTCGCATACTTTTTCCTTGATTATTGTTAGTTATAAGTATCTAACTATAAAATATAATAAAAGGAGTAAATATTATTAGTATATTGCTCTGCTAGCTTTTATTTTTTTTCTTAGTAGCATTATTAAATTAAATCAATATATAAGAGCTAAGATGGGGGGGGGGGGGCTTAGGAGATAATAGAATGACCAAGTAATAGAATACATTAAGTAAAAGAATATAAAATAATAAAATTAATCTTTGGCAAGGTCCCATCCAGGTTTCTTGTCACATAAGCCCTGAAACACCTATAGATAAAGATTTTTTTAATTCCTTAAATGCTTTGAACTTTTTTAAATTCCTTAATCTGTAGTATGTTAATGTAGTTGGTTATTATAGATATTGGCAATATCAGAGCATGAGGTGACTCTGGCTTTTCAGTGAAATATGAGTTATTTTAATCCGTCAATTTTTCAATCATTTCAATATTAATTTATGTGTAATATGTACAGTACATTAATATGTATGAAGGTCATTTCCTTCTCATATATTCATACCCATTTTAAGATAAGATAAAATTAATGTTTGCCACAGTGGGTACAAGAAACAAAATCTGACCTGATTGCTGTTATTGCTGCGCTCACTAAGGGCAGATTTTCATATTAGCAAATATGTTTAAAATTTCAGCCATTCTAAATTATAAATACTCTGCTATTTATTAATTTGTTACTTCCTACTTTTGTTTGCAAATTCATATGAGGAAGGTGAGAAAAACAATGTTCTAACTAAATCTGTGACCATGACTGAATATTCAGTGATACTAAACCGTTCCTTTGTGCATTTAAAGAAACTTGCTGGTTGTATAGACTTTTTACAGCATAGTATAAATACACTCTGGAGATTAAGGAACCTTTCAATAATAATAATGAATGAATTATACGAAGAGTGATGCAGTTTACACATACATAATTAAACAAATAAAGAAATCACATAATATTTTTTATCAATTACAAAGCAATAACCTACCTCATAGCTTTATAATCAAAAGCCATCAAATTCTAACTTTATTACAATGAATATCAGGGGAGAGCGCGAACGCAGTCCCCCACTACCAGAAATTATGCAGTCGAGATTCCCACATTTGGGGAATTCGCAGAGGTCAACACAACCGAGAGTGCAATGGTTGAGCCTCACCCTGGGTGAACCACCTTCTTGATCATGGTATCTCCCCTGCCAGGTAAGTATGAATTGTTGGACAGTCGCCTAGCGACTGCACCACCACATACACTGTTTACAATCATGGTGACAAATCTGCCACATACCGTTATACAAACATTCGAGTGTAAAACACCACAATATAGGAGGACCACTAAAGCAATGATAACATTATTACACTTAAAGCCGTGCTGTCGGCTATTTTCTTAACAATAAAACAGTTCCCATGATGCACTGCTTCTGAATCTACGAGAGCTATAACGTTCAGACAGCTGCTTCTGAAGTCCTCGAACATCACAACAGTCAAATAAAGCAGAGTATTGCTCTGCTGTAAGCAATAAGAGTCAGGATTTTCAACTACTTTATTAGAAATATTTCAAATAATTTATTAGAATTCTTTTAAAGCCTCGCTACAGTTAGCTCCGCCCCCTCGGCGTGCAGTTCAGTTACAGCCAAAATAAACCGACTTCTCTACAAAGCATTTTAGGGACTTTCACGTTATAAATAAATAAATTATGAATGTAAATGTACATAATTAGAAAGTTATATAACTAGTTTTCATAGACAATGTGTTCTGAAAAAAAATGAAAAAATTAAATAAACGAGCGTGGACATTTCTGTCCGACTGGTTACGAGAGGCGGGGGCATAGTTCCGGGAAGACAGTTCGGCCAACACGGTTGTTCTATTAATTTACTTTTCCTCAGTCAACGTAAATTTTATTATTATTATTGTGCTGGCACGTTACACTGCATTCCACGCACAACGTGCGAAAATAAAACCACAATGGCCTTAAATAAACAGCATTATAGGCATCAGCTCTAATAAAAGACTCCACACAAAGACAGATTCTTCCTTTAACAGAGTAAGAGGGGGTGCACCGTTCCCGGAAGTACTGCAATACCGGGTCGATGCGTGGAGTGGACGGAGCAAGCCCCTATTCCATCTCCCTGTTCCAAAAATCAATTTAATATATGGTCCCCGGGTAGGGGACGTATCAGATATTAAACTGATAAGAACAGATACTACACTTGATCTTAGCCAAAAGGCCGAGAAGCGATACTGAAAACAGCCAGCAACAAACGGGGTCATTCTACAGATCGGTAATCCCGAGGAAGGCAAATTCCAATTTCTGTTAATATTGTATAAACAATCTGAATGAATTATGAAAAAGATATTATTTACACTGAAATTATCAGGCGAAAGAGGCTATTTAAGTGAAACACGAGAGAAATTATAATTAATGCGCACAGCAGCCAATCAGAGGCCAGCATACAAAATTCTCCTCAGTACAAACTCACACTGGTTTAGAAAGTAGTTTTCAAAACAAACGTTTAAAGTGGAGTAAAATAATTTGACTGCTAACAACCAACACTGCAAACTAAATGTAGGGGAATGAAAAAGATGTTAAACTTCATCTGAATTATATAACATTGCCACTCAGTGGCCAAATGTGGTATTGCAGGAAAATGAATCAGGAAATTTTAAGACAATCCCCACCCTAAAAAAAAAAAAAAAAGGTTACACGTTATATGCGGTTACACCTGCTCATCTATGTAAAACTTTTCCACGAGGAAGTATGTACGCAGTATTTTAATATGTGCAACGAAACAGTGTTAAGTTAGAATCACCAAACAACGCGCATATTTGAAGAAAACAATTGCAGTAATTCCCAAGAAAACATTTCTTTTGTCGTAGTGCAAAAGGTGAACATTAAAAAGGACAAACAGTTTCTTAAAACAGAAACCTTATCCTTAGTTCAAAATTTACCGAAAAGTAAAAGAAGTGCATCTTTACCACACGCGTCACTGAAGCGCCATTTTCCAGCAGCGGTTCATAACAGGCCTGCTCGCTTATACACAGCGAAAATTCATTCAAAGCAAAATGCATTAAAGGACACTTCTGTCTCCAAAATCATGAAATAAATAAAACCGTCACGTGTTTCCAAAGGACAGTTTTGCGCGCGTGAGCCAAACTCGCTTGACGGTAAAATTATGAATAAGAAAAACATTTTAAATTAGTTTTAAGGTTTACCTCCCTTATTACTTGCATGTTTCAAAACGAGCTTTAAATACTTCATTCACTAATCATGGTGTAGCAAAATTAAGGAAAACGTAGTCATACCCGTGGGGGAAAAAAAGGTCAAATACTCTCGCTGAAAGTTGCAGTCACCTGTTGCTAAAGAATCAATGTCAGCGCCACCTACGGGCCTGATTCGAAACAGCGGGACAGAATTAAAAAGTTGATCATGATGTCCATATTGTTTTTTAAAATCACTGCAATGAAGTAATATACAAATTCATAACCCTGGTCCTGGAAAACCAACTGTCCTGCACACTTTACTGGTTTCTTAGCTCCCAGCACAACTGATTTATTAACTTATTAGTTAATAATAAAATAATTAATGTATAAAAAAGAAAATATTTATGTATCATTTAACCATTTAATATATTGTTTATTTAAAACAATGTTTTAGCTTTTTTTTTTTTTTTTTTAAGTATCAGTTCGGGGACCGTTTAAGCACCAGTACCGTTTTAAAAATATCGATTTTGAACCGGTGTATCATAAAAGATCCAAACTAACCCAACCTTACTCACTCATCATCGTCTATACCGCTTTATCCTCGGTCGCAGGGGCTTGAAGCCTAACCCAGGAGACTTAGGACACGAAGCGGGGTACACCCTGGGCACCATTGAAGGCACACACACACACACACACACACACATACCCACACACTTAGTCTTACACTACGGGCAATTTGGGAACGCCAATTAGTATCAACTGCGGGGTACCCAGAGGAAACCAACCAACCACAGGGAGAAGGTGCAAACTTCATGTATACAGACTTAAGGCGGGAATCGAACTCAGACCCTAAGCCACCACGCCGCCAATCAGGGAAAATTAAAAACCCTCCTGGACCAGGGTTGAGAATTACTGCTATAACACAATCACTTTAAATCAGAGAGCTGTTAACAAGGTAATTATTTAATCAGAATATGAGTAAGGAAATGATTAATGATATAATTATGGTTTGATATGTGAGACGATGTGTAGTCTAGCACCAGGACTGGGATGCTTGTGATTAACACAGAATTTTATAGCATTTTTTTCTTTCGTCTTTCTGTCCCCTACCTACAATAAATAAGACCTGACCACTCTTCAAAGTTTACCCTTTCTCAAAGTATTCATGTTCAAATATTTAAAATACAAATAAGACAAAGATTTATCATTTATAGGTGAAACTAATGAGCTCTATTACAGTGTGCTCGCTTGCTTGTAATACTGCTGCAAAAACAAAAAAAAAACACAATGCATGAAATGCAGAATTTAAAAAAAGAAAGGCAAGCAAAATGAGATACAATAGGCCATGTTGTAAAACTACATGCACGCAACACTTTTAAAAGATAAAGACACTTGCTGGCTGATAAATTGTGCTGTTCATGATGAAGCTGAAGAGCAGTAGCTCAAAAATGACATCCAGGAAGCTGAATTGATGGAGCTGCACAGAAGAGGAGTTATGAAAAACATTTTGCTTTAATTATTGGAATCCAGTTTTCTATATAATTGAAATATTTCATGTTCTAAGATATTACATAAGTATTTGCAAGCTTACCTTAACCTTGAAAAGTCCTGATTAGAGGGCCTTCTCAGGAATTGAATCAGGGCCATATAGGTCAGCTGCACACCAGGGACATCCTATAAAAACAAAACAACATTAATCTGTATTACTCACTTTGGCTATAGTGTCCTACTTGGTTACTTATTTGAAACCCTAACAAGTAGCTATACATAAGCCTGAGCATGTTCATCACTCATCTAATGGTACAAAAATGATCTACTGTACTACATGTTCATGTGACAAATCTCTATTTATTGCACATCCCAGAGCCAATTTCCTCATGCACATTTTATTTAATATTTGTCCTAGGAATGTCCTTAATTCTTTACAACATATGAGTATTACAAAAACAAACATTATGTGTATGATGAAACAGCCAATCATAATTCTAACATCACATGGTTGTTAGCTGCTGCCAGACAGATCAGAAGTTTCTTTCCCATGCTAAATAAGAATACATGATTGTCGACGCTGGCAAGCAGAATCTAAATATATGACAGCTCATGATATATGATAAAGCAGAGAGTAATTTCCCGAGCAGTTAAAGGTTTTACTCACAGAAAACACTAGGCGGAGAGCATGCAGCCTCAGAACACTGTCAGTTACTGTTTAATAGATGGCAAATAAGAAACAAGAAATGTAAATGCTTAGTAAAAATCAAACAAACATTACAGCATTAAACACCGAAGAGGATCATACCTACTACAGGGAACCTCCATCACCTCTGGGAAAAGAGTCTTTTCATTCACCTGCAAGCCAAATTAGCAATAATCATTAAAGCTCACATGGTACATTTTTACACACTCACTCATCATCTATACCACTTTATCCTGTATACATTAAGTGCAATTTTGGAATGCCAATTAGACTAATCTGCATCTCCTTGGACTAGTGGAGGAAACCAGAGTACCCAGAGGTAATGGGGAGAACGCAGTTCCGTGATGCTACAACAAATAATGCCTCGTAAAAAGGTACGTGGTGTGTTTGTGTCTTGATTGAAGCACTGTAGATTACCCCAGACTGGGAGCTGATGGAGTCTAAAGAGAAGAACTGAACATCATGGCAGACACTGTACAGCTCATCAGCACAGAAAGGCTATTAAACGAAGAATATAAAGATCATAAGTTCTTCTTATCAAATCAGTCTCATACTGACAAAGCTAACATTGGACAACTCATTGGCTTTAGTCAATAAATCAGAGGCTTGGTTACCAGAACGACAGGTGAAAGGTCTTTTTGAGGTTCAGTGGGCTGACGGGGTAATTACTATTTAACTTAATGGACACATTTACCTGGAGGACAGATAGTGTCCAGTGATTCCTTAAGCACATCCTCAGGCTCTGCAATAAATTAATTTAATGTGACTCAGAATTTTTATTACAACTACTCAACATGGTAAGTAGCATTATATTAACAAAGCTAGATAACATAAGCATGGTGGCTTATTGGTGGCCTTGCACCTCTAGGGTCCAGTTCAATTCTTGACTCAGGTCTGTGTGCATGTTCTCCCCGTGCTTGGTTGGTTTCCTCCAGGTACTCCGGTTTCCTCCCACAGTCCAAAGACAGATTAGGCTAACTGCCATTCCTAATTTGCCCGTAGTGTGTGTGAATAAGCGTGTAAATGTGTTTATGTATGTACAGGGTGTTCTCCGCCTCGTTCCCCCAAATCTCCTGGAAAAAGCTCCAGCCCCCCAAGCGACCTTGTTTACAGGATTAAGTGGTATAGACGTTGAGTGAGGAAAATACAATCAGACTAAACTGTGCGTTAACTGAACATAATTTATAGATATCGCCATGAGGCAGTAAGATCAGGTGAAGCTCCTGAAGCTCCTCCTACTGGGTGTGCTCGGAAGGATGAAAGGTTCAGCTTTGCATGCACTGGTAAATACAGTAACTTGCACTGGCAGAGAATATTATTATTATTATTATTATTATTATTATTATTATTATTATAATGATGATGCAGAACCTGACTTTTACACACTTAAATTTGTGTAAATAAGTATTTGTCATTGATTAACATGCTTATTTACGAAACAAATTGTATTGCATGACAAACCACTGCAAAATAAATGTGCCCTAAAAGAAATATTCTTGGTCTCAATTGCTGTCACATGAATAGAGCTCTATTTACATCAGTATTTAATCACGTTAAAGATGTAAAATTATGTTGTACTATAATTTGTCAAAGAGTGTATTGTATGTGTGTGTGTGTGGGGGGGGGATGTTGGAGTCTACAATGATCAGGGGCCTATCATGAACCAATAATTTATTTTTAAAAGAAATCACACTTTTGTGATTTGTAGTAGAAGTAGATCTCACCTATTGCCACCAAAAAAGTGATGCACACTTTTCTGACACCTTTCTATGGGACATTAACGTTTTTCAGCAATTAGAACTACAGAAGCTTTTCTACTGGATCGAACTACACGGGCCAGCCTTCATTCCCCCACATGCATCAGTTAGCCATGGCTGCCCAATCCTGTTGCTGATTTACAATTTTTCCTTCCTTGGACCAGCTACTTTTGGTATGTCCTGACCAATTCAGACAGGGAACATCCCACCAGACCTGCAGTTTTGGTGTTTGATTTGGTGTCTAGCCATCAGATTTTGTCCCTTGTCAAAGTCACTCAACTTTTTACACTTGCCCATTTTTTATTCTTCCAACACATCAACTGCAGCAATAAAATCTTCACTTGCTGGCTAATATACCTCACCCACCATCAAGTGCCATTGTAATGAGATATTGTAATGTGCCAAGGGCCAAATAGTGATGGGTGATGTTAGAGCAAATCCAAAACTGCAGCTCTTGTGGGACATTTCTGTGTGAAGGCTGGCCTGAGTAGTCCTATCCAGTAGCAATGTTACCGTAGGGTAAATTGTTGAAAAGGTTAATGCCGGTTCTCTTAGAAAGCCATCATGTTCCTGCTGCATTTAAGATGGCAAGGGTTACCTCCCTTACTCAAGAAATCCTGCCTGGATCCAGTGAAAATCAGTAACTATCACCTGGTATCCCTTCTCTCTGTTCTTTCCAAAAGTCGTGAACAAACAGTTTTCAATCAAATGTCTCTCTATCTCTTGCAGAACAACCTCAATGATCCTGTCCAATCCAGATTGAACGTGGCATATTACACAGAGACTGCCCCCGTGTCTGTCATTAAGAAACTCCATGCTGCTAAAACAGCTAAACAGTCATCTGTCCTCATCCTCCTGAACATCTCAGCTGCATTTGACATGGTGAACCACAAGATTCTCTCGTCTATCCTTACAAGTCTTGGAATCTGTGGCATTGCATGGCAATGGTTTGCTTTCTACCTAGACGATAGATAATATGGGGTGACATGGAGGGGATCCACATCTGCTTCATGCAGACTCTCTACTGGTGTCCCACAAGGCTCAGTACTTGGTTCTCTCCTGTTCTTCCTCTATACCCGGTTTCTCGGTAATGTTATATCTTTATACAGCTTTTCATACCATTGTTATGCAGATGACACATAACTCATTCTCTCCTTTCCTCCCTCAGACACTCAGGTTTCCACCCAGATCATCATCAGCTGAAAATTAATCTCGGGAAAAAAACCGAACTGCTGTTCATCTCAGGTGATTTATTCCCCTGTCAAGACCTTGTGATCTTCCTGGACAATAATTGTATCACTCCTTCAGTCTTTGCCCGCAATCTTGGGATAACTCTGGATAATCAACTGTCATTTTCCCCACACATTGCCAAATTTACTCAATCTTGTCGATTTCCTATTTTACACCATCAAAAGAATTTTCCCATTTATTTCTACACAGGACTACTGCAACTCACTCCTGGCTGGCCTGCCTCTGTCCGCCATTCATCCTCTGCAGCTGATACAGAATGCAGCTACACGTCTTGTTTTCAAGCTTCCCAAGTTCTCCCACACCACCCCACTTCTTCGCTCCCTGGACTGGCTTCCTGTAACTGCCTGCATCAAAAAACAAAAAAACAAAAAAAAATGATGCTTGCCTACAAAGCTAAAAATGAGCCAGCACCCACTTACCTCTCAGCTCTAATCACACCACGCACTGCACCACGTTCCCTTCGATTCTCTAGCACTGCTCGGCTGGTCGCACCATCTCTCAGGGATCAAGCAAGACATACAACTGGTCTGTTTTGGCACCTATTTGGTGGCATGAACTTCTTCTACTGTAGATGTCCATACAGATAGTACAAACAACGACTGAAGACCTATCTGTTTCTTCAATATTTGGGGTTAAAAAACCTTCCCAACATTGTTCTACTGATGGCACTTAGTTAGTAACCTAGGAACCCAGTGTAAGGATCTATCCCATGACAAAAATAATTTTTGTAAGTAACTCCAGATACGAGTGTCTACTAAATGCCTAAATGTAAATGTGACATATTCAGATGTGTGCAACAGGTGAAGCTTGTGGCTAGGTCAAAATATTAGAAAAAGTTAAAGATTGGGGCACGTAAAAGAACAATTGTTACTTAAGAGAAAGAACTTCGTGATAAGAATTATTTGAAAAGATTCCAAACTTGCAGAAGTCTTTAAAGCTGTAACTGAGAAGGCAGGAGAGGAGGAGCAATAAATAATTGCCAATCGGAGATGGACAGGAAAACTGTTACCTGAGGGTTGTGTGTGTGTGTGAGTGAGAGGGAGAAAGAGAGTCAGACTTTAGAAGCTCTTACTTTGATGTTTATATGCTATGTTTATGCATTGCCTGGCCAACAAAAAAGGCATCACCTGAATTTAACTAAGGAAATAGTTAATAGGCTTCCATTAGATAATTACTGCAGTGATTAATATGGTTCAGCTGGCAACAAGTTAATTAACCCTAACTGATGCAGTGAGTAGCTTCTCATTTCATAAACCACCATGTCAGAGGACCTTTAATACATTTATAGACATGCATTTTAAATACATTTTATATAGCATACTTTAAAAAAAAAAATACCTCTATACTGTGTGTTTTTACAAAACATAATTATTAATCTTTGCAGAGTTTGGAATACTCATTATCACAATGAAAGAGATGTTAATGATGATGGTACTAAATTGTTGTACTGTATGTGATTTCAGTATGCTTGACAAGCACAGAGAAAAACTAATAAAGAAAGGCAGAGATAATAAACCATCAAACCTCCATTTGTCTTGAGGCCAACATCGGCAGTCACAACATTAAATCCAGCTGGTATTTTTAAATGTTGTTGGTGACCGGAGTCAAAACAGCACTCTGACATAGACAGACAGACACAAATATTCGCACAAAATGTTCCTAATGTATGTGGACTCACAAGTATGTGAGTTTATTAGACATTATTCAAATCACTCCGGCACTTCTATGTGTATATATCTCACTCATGGTATATACTGCTTTATCCTGTATGCGGGGTCATGGGGGCCTGGAGCCTATCCCAGGAGACTTAGGGGACAAGGTGAGGTACACTCTGGACAGGGTGCCAATCCATCGCAAGGCACACACACATACACATACTCGTTCACACACTACGGGGAATTTGGCGAACGCAAATTAGACTGATCTGTATGTCTTTGGACTTTGGGAGGACACCGGAGTACCCAGAGGAAACCGCACCAAGCACAGGGAGAACATGCAAACTCCATGCACACAGAGACAGGAATCGAATCTGGACTCTAGACGCACAATGTGTCGGTGCTAACCAGTAAGCATCTGTACCAATCACGTAAACAGGAAAACGGCTTCCCCCAAATGTCTTTGTGTTATAGGATTTACATTGCCCTTGAGTGACGCTAAGGGGTCTTACAATGAAAAACAGCACCAGAGCTTCTCCATTAATCTTAACCGCTGGCGCTAAGCATTTTCATAGCTAGCGTTCTTCTGGCATGCACCATGCACCAAACCCATATTCGTCCATCAGACCACCAGGTAGTGAAGTGTGATTAATCACTCCAGACAGCATGTTTCCACTGCTCCTGGCACTCAGTGACCCAGCTCTGAGAGTTTACCCTTTGTCTACTGCTTTGTGGCTGAGCTGTTGTTGCTCCTAGACACTTCCAAAGTACTAGCCCTTAGAATCGACCATGACAGCAATTCAATAAACAGGAATCAACTATTAAGATAAGATAAGTTTTTGGTTTAAGTTTTACTTAAACAGCCAGGGCAACACAGAGCTAATAAATTAGTTATGTGAGACAAACTAATGAAGTCTAATTTGTTTATGCAAGTCAAAGTATTGCACATCACCTGAACTGCAAGTTATGCAGAACAAACATTATCGGTTAATGTCGATAAATTCTAATCAGCACATAATAAATGATTAATATCCCTACTGTCAACATACATTTTGATCATATAACATGCTGCACATATTATGCATTTATTTATTTTTTGGTCAGTTTATGCTGGCCAAAAAAAGCCACAGCTGTATAAAGCATGTGTGTTGCCATGCCAATGCACAGCCTGAATGAGAGGAAAACTGGAGTAACTGTTTCAGTACAATGAAAAACTGGTAGAATTTGGATTTTTTGTATTGAACAGGGAAGTGGAGTGATAAATAGTGGAATGTCCCAGTACTGTTATACTAGATATAATCACACTTGGAACCTAGCTTGTGCAATCAGATTAATAGATCAATAATAACAGTTGTAGGTTTGTTGGGAGTTTTAGGGGGGAAAAATCAGACAATACAATGTTGTTAAATGTCAATGCTTCAGTCTGGCCTCCAGAGGGCACTGTGACTTCACTTTGACACAGCACTGTTCAGGAAGTTCTGCTGTGATGGAAGAGACAGTCAGAACTGTGATTCATTCAGGAGTGATGATGACAAAGCTCTGCAATCCACACTGTAAACTCAGGAGGGCCTGGTTTTTAGGGGTCAAATAGCTATTCAGAGACACTTTGTCATTTCCTGAAGGCACAGCTAAGCTAACAACTAAGCAGTGTTGGCTGACACTGATGAAAAGTTTGTGTGGTCCTGTGTGGAAATTTATATACAAAGGAAAAACAGTGTGAGGCTAAAAAATAAATAAATAAATAAATAAATAAATAAAAATTAATTAATTACATGCATAAGTAAGGAATGAAACATGGTGTGTGCTGTTACAGTGAAGTAATTAGTGGATAGATAGATAGAGGTCTGACATGAAGCAAAGTATTTTTCTATAAGAACACATACTAGGTGTTTTATTCATTGTGTGTTTTCATTTTTATTGGGATAATTTTTATTTACTATATACAGCATGTTTCAACGGGAAACAGGAAATAAAACCATCTTTGTGTAAAGCTTTACAAAGACTTACAATTGAACACTTGGCCTTCAAAATATATGGCCTTGCTTCAAGAAAATATTATTTCTGGTCAATATGCCCACCTATAGCATCTCAAAATGTGAATATCATGGAAAGGTCTTTTTTTCCCAATAATTCATAATAATAATAATTAAAAAAAAAATGAAACTCACACATTCTAGGTTCACTTACCAGGTGTCCGGAAATTTATCATAAACACCCCAGACACCTCAGGAGGTGCTCTACTGCAGCATATTCATGGAAAGTTGACTGGAAGGGGAAAATGTAATAGGAAAAGGTGCACAAGCAACAGGGATGACAGCAGGCCTAAGGAAGCCAATTCAAGAATTTAGGAGAGCTTCATAAGGAGTGGAGTAAGGCCGGAGTCAGCGCATCAAGGGCCACAATGCACAGATGCTTTCAGGCAAGGTGTTACAACTGATGCCTTCCTAGTGTCAAACCATTCCTGAATCAGAGACAACATTAGAACCATCATACTAGAGGAGAAAGGAGGAAAAGAACTGAACCGTTGCTCAGTGGTCCAAAGTCCTCTTTTCAGATAAATGTAAATGTTGCGTATAATTTAAAAATCAAGGTTCCAGAGTCTGGAAGAAAATGGAGAGACATAGAAGTGCTTGAAGTCCAGTGTAAAGTTTCATCAAGTGTCATCTATTGGAGTTGGTCAGTCAGTACAGCCTTCCATCAGGAGAGCTTAGGGCACTTCTTGCTTCTGTCTGCAGACAAGCTTTATGGAGATGCCAATTTCCTTCTCCATCAGGACGTCATACCTGGCGACTCTATGGGGAGAATCTATGGGGTATTGTCAAGAGGAAGATTTGAAACACCTGACCCTACAATACAGAAGAGCTGAAGGCTACTATTAAAGCAACCTGGCCTTCAATAATGGCACAACATTGCCACAGGCTGAGAGCATCAATGTCATGCTGCATGGATGCAGTAATTAGTGCAAAAGGAGTCACAATTAAGACAATTATTGTGTAAATAAAGAAGCATACTTTGGAAAGTGCTGTCTTGTAAATCCTTTTTTCATTGATCTTAGAAAATATTTTTTTCCCTTGAGCTGCAAGTTGTAGCCAAAATAAAAAAAGTCTGTAATACAGTATATACATCCTAACACACAGATTGACTGATAATGAGCTACTCCCTGACCTTTGTTCGTTTAATTATTAGTAATAATTATTATAATCGTAATCTACAGGATAAAATTCATCACAGCAAATTATTTTGCATCAGACAGCACTGTAACCAAAACATTTCAGGACTTCCCATATTATTATTTCCATTTTCCTGCTTTTGAAAGAACAATCTAATTCATGATCACAATACTGTATATGATTCATATGGCCCATTATCTCAACAGCCTTTATGGAGGTACAGATGATGGCACACACCTTTGTTTTACTTCCCTTGTGAGGACCTTACATACAACGATTAATGCTGCTAATTAATGCTATGCCATATTTAACCTGAGACTTAACTTTACAGTACTACCTTAAATATATATCTTTTTTCTCTGCAATTTCTCTGAAGAATTTATCTTCTTGCCAGGATATTTGCTCCCCACCAAGTTATAAAAACATGTCTACACACAAACACACACACACACGGTAGTGATTTGCTGAAGTTGCTTATTATCCTTTGCAAATATCCAGTTGTATCCCCGGTGTTATTAAGGGCTTGAGGCGATCACTGCACAAAAAGCAGGTAGCAATAGCAAACAAGCAACTTTTCTACACACAGCTTATCAAGTGAAAGCTCATGACTGCCTCTGTCTGCCCCTGGAGTTTGAGCTCTGAAATTGGGTTTTAATTGGTTCTTCCTGCAATACCACCCACTTCAGCACAGGCTGAATTGAGCTCAGTGTTAAGGACAAACAGGATGAGTGTATTTAACTTGCTGTCACCACGTGACCAAAGACCAACTGTAAGGTTAGGAATCATTCCGCAACCACCTGACGAGACAAAATAATTGACAGCGACAGATTAACGCACCAAAATAGATAATTTCACACATCATACATGAACCTGTGGCTTATTTAATATACTGTAGTGATGTCTACCATATTTGTCGGTGTAGAATTTTGTATGCTCTTCCCATGTCTGCTAGCTAGACAGCGTGCTCTAAATTGCCCAGAGAGGTGAATGTGTACGTGCTGCAATGAAATGGTGTCCCATGCATGGTGTATTCCTGCCTCATACTCAGTATTACCTGAACAGGGTCTGGACTCTACAGTCACTATAGCTGAATGAATGAATGAATGAATACATTCATTAATTAGCATTAGTTAGGTTACTGATGGCGTGTGCTTGTGCCAAGGTGATGACATTAATATCGACAAAACGGAAAGAAATTAGGCTTAACAAGGTTTATGTAAATTTTGCTAATTTGTTTTTTTTTTTGGGTTAATCAAATTAGTTTTATTGGGCTAATCAATGCTAATGACTTTTCAGGTCAAATCATTTAAGTGTGAACAACAGCATTTCTCTTCAAGTTTGATGCCAAAGCCCAGATAGCACACAGTATTATTTAGTTGCTCGCTATAATCAGCCAAGTGTTAATCTCTGACCCCAAACCAGAAAATGTCTACGTATGTCAATTAATCACATTCTACATTATGTCAAAGGATATGAATGGAAGAGTGTTAGAACTTTAATAACTCATGCCCAATAGGAATAGCACCTCACTAGTTTGAATGAACATAATATACTCAAGAAAGTCCGTGAGATAGTCAGTGAGTTAGACAATGAGGAAATGAGCTAATCACAGAGAGACGGTTGGTAAATTGGTCATAGTGGCTGTAGGTGATCTCACTGGGCAGTAAATCAGTGAGTCTCAGTGAATCAGTGAGTTAATGTGTGTCAGTGTGTCAATCAGTGAATCAATTACACTGTGTGAGACAATGACTGACTTGGTGTATCAGTGGGTCAATGGGTGTGTCTAATTTCAGGGGCCGCATCCTTTGAAGGATGCAGTCTATGCCGTCTTGTGGGCTTTGAAAGCTGAACCAAAATGAGACGGCGTCACCGGCTGTTTCCTCCTTTCTGTTGAGTTAATTAAGTCTAAATTGTCTATAAAAATCACAATAATCATGGTTTAAATGTGGGTTGAATTCCTGCCCTTGGTCTATGTTATGTGGTATTTTTACCGAAACCTGTCCATCAGGGAGTGGATTTCATTTAAAGCCTCTTGCTTGCTTATCTATCTATCTATCTATCTATCTATCTATCTATATATATATATATAGTAACATATTTAGTTTTAATATCTTCATGCCCTGCATCCTTCATCATCACTTTCAGTCTCTTTCCCGCCTCAAAGAATCTTAGGATAGCAAAATGATCCACTGTTTCCTTCTTCGATATCAGGGGTTGCATTTGTTGGCTGCATTTGAAGAAGCCTTGACCAGCCTTAGTCGTGACGCAATGACAACCTATAACCTCCAAAGAGTGTGCCCCCCAAAATGAGACACACCTACTATGTCAGTGTAGAAGACGGTCCATAAATCAGTCACTGGGAATCAATGGGCCAATGTGGCAGTCAGTGTGTCAATCAGTGAATCAATTACAGTGAGTCAGTGTGTGACTCGGTGAGCTTACCAGTCAGTAAATCACTTGTAATCCCCATTATGTTCTACAAAGCTGTATAGAGACCTTTAGAAGCAGTTTTTGAGGAGGTGCTCAACGTTAAAGAGGGGCAGATGGAACAAGATTTTACAACCATACACCAATAGAATTTACAGCATAACCTGTTGAATTATAGTGACCCACATTCAAAAAGAAGGTAACCTTTTTCACTCCAGGTCCCTTTTCACTCCAGCCTCTTTCTCTGTCTCCTGGGTGCTGTTCCATGCAGACTTTGTGCTGGCTGTGGCTCAATGTCTCTCTTTCACTCCAGCCTGTCTCTATTAACCATAATTAACATTTCATTAACCTAATCAATACTAAACTAACTTGACAACAGAAAACATTAAAGAAGAAATACATTGCAATAAAGTGTTTATCATTGTTACTGTCTGTAAATAAATACATTTGTACACAACTGCTACATGCTAGTCTCTACTCTCTTTAATCATTATGTTAATAATTTCTTTCATGAATATCATAAGTAATAAAATAATCTATGGTACACATAAAACAATAAAAAAAAATACACATAGTTAAAATTGTGTAAATTTAGGTGTGAACTCTTAATAACACACACAGTTTTGAAACAAAGAGACAAAGAGAGTTAAGAGAAACAAGACACTTGTTAAAACCCACTCATGCTTTCCCCAAGATTTACAATTGTACCTTAAGCTGGTGACATGCATATTGGTAAAATCACTTCATTATGTGAAATACACCCGCATGTAATACTGCTGCAAACACCACTTACTGGCAGCTAAAGCTCCTGCTCATTATTTCTCTGAAGAGCAATATAAGATATTTTCTCCCAGTGAGCATCTGCCTACAGTGTCCCAGCAACTATAACTTTACTAGCCAGGGCATGTCATGAAAAGGTTAAAGGTAAATGTGTTGTGAACTGACTGACGGCAGCTAGGTAACTTTATTTAAAGCTAAATTATTGGTAAATGTTCTTCTTGATAAGGCCCAGTGGTAGGCCTTCACAAAAATATAGAATAAAATAATAATTATTATTTAAAAAAAAAAACCTTGAAAAAAAGGGCACCTTTAGACTCCCCCATACCACCCCCATCTTGTGGCCTATTATCAATGCTTGCAACCACAGATTTTTGAGCAGCCTGTGAAGCATCGTCTCTCCTGTGGACCAAGTGGTCATGGAAGGGGTTTTGATCGACAAAGATTGGCCGAACTCTAAAAACTACTGGAACTGCTTGCAACAGATTAGCCCTATTCTTCACAACTCATTCTTCCACAAAGGTCTGGAAAAAAAAAAAAAAAACTCATATTGGTCAGGGCTGAAGCATATAGTGGACATACCCTTTGTGCAGGGTAAGAAATAGTTTTGAAACATGACAAAAGCCCCATTTACACTGCAGGTCTCGATGCCCAGTTGTGATTTGTTGCCTGTATCTGATTTTCCTGACCGTCTGTTTACGCGTTCTTTCAACTCTGACCCATATCCGATTCACGTGTTTACACTTGCCATACCGTCTGAAACATCGCGTATACTTAAAGGGAGGTTCTTGCACTACAGACTAGCCAAGATGGACGAAGGTGAAATATGCTTGATGCTAGCTCGGCGATATACGCAAAGTTGGCGAAACGGAGAAGAAGGAAAAGGGCCATCATTGCAGCCTGCGCATGTGCTTCATTTATTGTGTCCTCAAGCATTCAGAGGAACGTCTGGGTGCGAGACGTGTCAGGGTCGCTCTCTGGTGGCTTGCAACAGGTGCTGGCTACCGCACACTGGCGCATCTGTTTGGGATGAGCAGCGCCTCTGTGTGCCTGATTGCGTCATTAAACCGCGAAGAAGTCGCAGTTTTAATGGCGTACAGAACGCAATGCCTCAAAAAATCGGATCTGTCTGTTTACATGACAATCACATTAGCACATATCTGATTTATATCTGATTTATTTCCACATATGAAGGAGGCCTGAAACCGATCTCGAAATATGCATGCGTTTTTTCCTGTTTACACATACATAGAAAATATCCGATATGTGTCACATAGGAACAAAAAATCGGAATTGGGTCACATTTAACTGACAGTGTAAACGTAGCTAAAGAGAGCTACAGAAACAAGGCACCTGTTAAAACCCACTCATGCTTTCCCCAAGATTCACAACTGTACCTTAAGTTGGTGACAAGCACATCGGTAAAATCACTTAATTTTGCGAAATACACCCGGATGTAATATCGCTGCAAACACCACTTACCGGCAGCTAAAGCTTATGCTCATTATTTCTCTGAGAAATAATATAAGAGTTTTTCACCCACTAAGCATGTGTCTGCAGTGTCCCAGCAACTATATCTTTGCTAACAAAAAGGCTAAAGGTCATGTAATGTGAACTGATTGACCAGCCAGGTAACTTTATTTAAAGCGAAATTACTTTTATTGATAACTGTTCTTCTTGATAAAGACCACTTGTACACCTTCACAAAAAGTATAGAATAAAATTATATATATATATATATACAGTGGAACCTCTGCAAACTTAATTCGTTCCTAAGTTCTGGTCGTAACCTGATTTGGTCATATACTGATTCACTTTTTTTTTCCCCATAGGGATACATGTAAATAGAATGAATCCGTTCTCTGTTACTATGAACTATATTAAAATTTTTCTGTTTTTTTTATATCACAAAACATAAAACAAAGTATGAAAAAGCCTTAATTAGACAAAACAATACAGCACTAAATATAAATTTATTAATATGAACTGTACAGGAGAGAATAAACACTTAATTTTTGTACTGTTCACGTACCTTTCTTAGGGAGACTCACTGAGGTGAAGGAATGGAGAAGAGGAAGATGGGTGGGGAAGAAGATTGGAAGGAGAGTTACCTCCCATAACAACACTGGGTAATTCTCCTTTAGGGGTTTTCTTTCTTTTTGTTTCTTGGCCTCTGGTTAAAAGTACACCGCGTTATCATTTTTAAAGCCTAGTCCTTTACAAACATTTTTGCCGATCATTCTTCTCGGTAAAGGCTTGGACATCACTGATAGCAGCAGCTTGCGATGGCAGTTTCTGGGTCATGTTCCAAGAAGGAGTTTGTGAACAGAGACAAAATTTTAGGCAATTTTTTTGGTCATAAACCGATTTGGGCGTTCCTGAACCAAGGTTCCACTGTATATATATATACCGGCAGCTAAACCTTGACAAAAAGGAATCCTCCACATCACCCGTATCTTGTGGCCTATTTTCAATGCTTGCAACCAAGGCTGTTAAGCTGCCGGCACAGCATTGTCTCTACTGTGGACCAAGTGGTCATGGAAGGGTCTTTAATCGAGAAAGATTGCTGTAACTCTAAACACTACTGGTACTGCTTGTAACAGATTAACCCTGTAAATCATTCTGCCAAAAAGGCCTGAAAAAAACAAAACAAAACTGAAATTGGCCAAGGCTGAGGGCATGGAGCGGACATACCATTCATACAAGGTGATCCAACTCTCTTGGTGGTTCCTGTGATGATTTGTGCTGCAAAGAGTGATGTTATTCTGGACCCAGGGTGCAGCTACACCTTGATGTGCAAAATTCCCAAATGACTAAGTTAAAAGCCTGACAAGACATTAAGCATCATCATCATCATGGCAAATAGTCAAGACAGCAACACTATAGGGAAGACCACGTGGTTTCTCAACAATGCCAAATTCCTTACTAACAGTAGCTCATTAAAGAGCTTTAAGTGCCTCTGCTCCTTGGTCTAGACTTCATGTGCACAAGACAACTTATTTTAAAACCACACCTATTGAAAACTTCATGTCTGGGGGAAACATTATAAGTTCTTACCAATGCCCACGATGCACTGCAGTGTTGTCATAAAGACCTCAGGGTTAACTTCTACATGTTTGTTTCAAAAGAACCTTAACAATTACAAAATAAATAAAAGTCTCCTGTTCCTCTCTGGGAAGCTCAACTGGAGGTGGTAGGACCTTTGCTGCAGAAAAAGGGTTTCCCTACACAAATGTTCATAACATTTTTATGTCTGTTTGTGTAGGGAAACCCTTTTGGCTTGCTTACTTACTGCGAGCTCATTCGTTGTCTTGTATTCTTATATTGATCACTGTCATTGACTGTAGGCCATTTTTGCAGCAAAGGTCCTACCACCTCCAGTTTCCACCTTCTAAAAATTTCATAAAAGAACATTTTTAAAAATGCTGTCTGGAGGCATCATGGAATCTTTTGCTATTATGACAGCTATTCCACAGCTTTGGTCCATCCAATCCTGAAGCCCATGCAAGGCACCTGGTACTCTTTGGATCCTCAGAGCAGGTTTTGCCAGGTGGTCATGGATGAGGAAAGGTAAAACCAAAATAGCCATGACCACTCATGGAGGATAGTACAATTTCAGTGTTATGCTGTTTAGCTTAAGCAGCACTGGTGCCACCTTTTATTCTTTAATGGAAACTATCCTGAAGAACTGCTTTCTGTAAGTAGGCAATTGTATAGTCTTTGTTCCCTCAATGACACATGCAAAACCTAAAAGCTGTGTTTTGGAAACTGCACCAAGCTTATCTGACCGTCAACACCAATTATTGGCAATTGTTCTGGCCTGAACTGACCTTCCTATGGCATATGGTCTCTGGAAAATGGGCAGAAATAGATCTTTGGAAGGTTGAAGCCATCACCTTCTGTTCAGCTCCCACAGACCTAAAAAACCTTCAGATGTTTTTGCGGTTGGTTGGACTTGTGGACATTG
This sequence comes from Clarias macrocephalus, assembly GCA_011419295.1. Taxonomy (NCBI): domain Eukaryota; kingdom Metazoa; phylum Chordata; class Actinopteri; order Siluriformes; family Clariidae; genus Clarias; species Clarias macrocephalus. The sequence continues at coordinate 24,483 of JAAGKR010000389.1, forward strand.
TGGCACTACTCAACAATTTCAAAAGGAAGGCGGAAGCATGGGAATGGTCATCTCAATGCCAAGATGCTTTTAATCAGCTTAAGACTGCATTGAAATCTTTGACAGTTTTGGTGTAGACATGGCCACATCTCTGCTTTCAAGTTCATTGAGACTCAAGTGATGTGGGTCTAGGGACTGCCTTGGCCCAAACCCCTGAGAGAGAGGACATAGTCATCATCTTTAATTCACAATTGTGGCATGGATAGGCGATTACTACAGCAAATGGGTAGGACTCTTTACTCTCAAAGATGCCAAAACAAAGAAGCCAAGTAAAGGTCTTTAAAAAAAAAAAAAAGTCTTGTACCCAGTTGGTCAGGGCCTGTTAAAGTAGAGAAGAAATTAGGTCGGGGTAATTATCCAATTCATGGAGTACTAACAAGCAGAAAACAGACACTGCTAATGCAGTGGACATGAAGACCTTTAATGGTCCCATTAGGCTGGGGAGTGATTAGTGCTCACCCATTACCATTTGCGCACAAGTTTTGTTAACCATAGTTAATGTTCTAACTGTGTGTTATTTAACGCCATCTGTTTTGTGAATTCTATGTTTGCAACAAGAATATCGGTTTCTGTTCATGTTAAATGTGGAAGTTGGACCATGTAATGGACTTCGATCATTAAAAAGACAAATGGGAAATGACAAGGGAAGAGGGACAAGGACATAGCAAGCAAAAAGTTGTACAACCAGGGTGGATAGTAGATAGCGTTTGGGGCGTAAGCTTCATTAGCTGTTCTCACTTTTATTCTTTGCATATGATTTGGGTATATCCTGTTGATTATAATTGAAAAGCGGATTGTAGCTAGCTGTGGAGGAAGTGTGCTGTGCACTTGTGGAGCAAGTGTGCTGAATAGAGAAACTGCATGGTTTATCTTGTTGATGAGAGCCTTAATGTACTGTTTGGCTAATGCTGTTGTTTGAGAAATGAACTCACTGACTGGGGCCAAGGTGTTTCTTGGTGGGAGGCTGGGAAGTGTGTAAAGGTTTATGAAAATACATGAGTATTTGAGAAGTATGACAGGGTCAACTCATTATTTCAAATGCTAGCATCACAGTTGGTAACGACCTAAAATTCCTGTATCTCTCCTTTTTTATTAAATATGGAGAATTGGTACACAGTGAGTCAATATGTGTCAGTTACAGTCAGGTGTGAGTCAGTAAATCAATCAATTACGTTTCTTTTTCTTTAATAATAAAGTTTTTTTATTCTAGATAACCATGTTAGATTATTCCTTCACTGTTGCTTTGTTTGCTGTTTCTGTTACAGTATAACTGATGAAATGTGCCAAAATATGATAAGGAAATGTCTAAAAACTACTCATGAATAAGATACATGTACATGAAACATATGGTATGCGGCACAGAAGGTTTACTAAAAACCTTGGTGAGGCTGCCACTGCCTGCCTGGTTTTGCTGAAATCCTGTGTGACCATCTTAATCATCCTGAAATCACCTTGGCTCAGACACGCTGTACCTCATATCTGGGCTGCTGAATGTCTGTCCCTGTGGACAAACAGCTGCATGAGAGAGACACTGACACACACCCACATGCATGCACCTCCACCACTGGCTTTTAGGTAAATTCAATTTGGGATTCAATTTCTCCTGCACTGGAGGTAATGTGATTGTCATGTTCAATAAGAAATTGTTTCCCCTGTGAAGAGCTGCTTTGGTATACTAATAAGCTGTTTTGATAGGGTCGTCCTCTGCATAGAAAAAAATATTAAAATCATGCTTTGTTTTCTGTCCCAGGCACAAAAAAAGGACACTCTAAAAGCCTTCGTTTCCATCATTGTATAAAACAAACTGACTGAAGCTCTTTTTTTTGTTTGTTGTTGTTCTCACATAGCCTGAGAATACCAGTGCCAATTTATATTCTCTTTCCGCCGAACTAATCACAGGCCAGCGTGCAGATCTGTATTGACCTGCGGCCACTCGCATTAAAACCTATTGAATTTAGAGCTGTGGTGATTGAGCTCCCTAAAGAGCAGAGCTTTAGTGCAAGCTAAATTCATCGCTGTCTTCTCTAAGGATGGATCTGTCATAGGCAGCACACAATCAATAACAAAACTGACCGCTGCCTCTGTCATGCATCGAAAGCTTTTATGCATATGACAACCTTTTGCTCAAATACACAGAGGCTTAAAAGTCATGAGCTCCTCAAGCTCAGACTTTATGATTAATATGGATCAGTTGATAAACAGACACTAGTAAATATCAAATGCTGTTTTTATGCTGTTATTCCCGGTATATGCTTCAGCTGCCTGACCTAGTGAACTAGTATGAGGATGTTTTTTATTGGTAGAGATTTCAAAGCATTTATATAATTCGCTCTGGATAAGGAGTCTGCCAAATTCCATGAGAGTAAATGTAAAAAGCCCCATAATATCAGGTCTCACCCAGGAGCAGCTGAGCTCTTAATGTGTGTTGATTAATTAGTTTGTCAATCACATGGCTGAACCAGTCAGTGACAAGTGATGTACTGTAAATAAACAAATAAATAAGGTGTTATGTTGGCATTGCAGTGAGGGTTCAACATCTCGGGTCTGTCCAGGCGACCCTGTACACGATAAGCAATATAGGAAAATGTATAAATTAATGAATAATGTGACAAAATACGTTAGTTAAAAAGTGATCAGTCATTTGGGGAAATGACTGTATCTATCCAATTTATTTGTTAAAATTGAGAAAAACTCTGCTTTACACATCAAACATTTAAATGTTTTTTTTTTTGATTTTTTCTCCCTTAAATTTACTTCGAAATATAAAAAGAAAAAACAACACACATCGTGCACACATCTGCAATGCAACTGATTCAACCATTGCAATCAGACAATCTGTCCTGTCCTGCACATGCATAAGAGTCATTGTTATTGTGTAAATGCCCAAGCGGTCATTTTTCATTGCTGTCATCATCGCCGTCGTCTTCTCTCGATTCTCCCCAGTTGAGCAGAGGTCTTCGGGCAGATGGAACACATGGTCTGATCCTCTGCCATCGATTCGGAGGCCATATAATATGAGAAGCTCTGCCATGGAGGAGTCCAAGTGAAACCTGCAGAAAGAAAATATATATATTTTTTACTGATATTTGTAAAAACAAAACAAAACAATGACACTTCAATAAAAAATTACTTAACTAACCAAAGACGGCTAACAATCTCTTTAAACCTACTTTAGTATCAAACAACCAGGGAGATCTTTGACTATTTTACTTAGTTCTGTTTTTGTCGGTTGCTGTAGTGTGCTAACAGTGTGCCGAGTTTGATGTTTAAGATGTTATGGTGTTCAAACAACATCTTTAATCTTTAATACTACATGAGGGTGGCCAACCGGGCTGTGCAGAGTGCAATCAATCAGTAAACATGAGCGCAAGGTGCCGTGAATGACACCTTCAGCCACAAGCAGCGCCTAATCGGTGGTGAAAGGAAGTGTGCACGTCTTAAAAACAAAAAACAAAACTGAGGTGTTGGACTCGAATTGTGAAAAAGCTGATTTGCCCACAATGAGTCCTGATCTCAAAACCATTAAGTCTTTGGCACATGCTCGAGGAGACTTGTTCAACTCTCCAATCATCAATTCAAGATCATGCCAAAAAAATGTATGCAAGTCTGGATGGAAATAAATGCCGTGACAATAAATAAGTTTGTCAAAACAATGCCAAGGTGAATGACAACATAGTCAATGTTAAAGGTGTGTCAATTAAATATTACTGTGTGAAACTTTTTTTTCTCAGTCTGTTTTACCTCGGAATTCGGTAATTTAGGTGACATTTCACTGGTCACTCTCACTGGATATTATTACTAGATATGTTAGTATAGAACAGTACATTATCTATTAAATATGTGTAGTACATTGCTTATTATCCAATATCTTATCTGTGTATTTCAATAATAAAACTATATTTATGAATATCTCATACAGTATTATGTAAAAGTCTTGGGCACATGCAAAAAAATAAGCCTAGCAAACAGAAATTAATGAAACAAAGTTGTGAATGTGACATGACGATGGTTTGAAGACTTTTTAGTCTCAGATACAATGTTTGCAGTTTTATAAGAAAATTAACTACTAAGTTTTACTCAGCGTCCTGCAGAACCACCCACAGGACTTTGACTGTTGCACCTGCTTTCTTTGCATGCAAAACTCAGCAGCTTCTATTTTATTTTTGGTCCAAAAAGTTGTTGCTTATTTTACTATAACTTTTAATTTTGTGCTGGAATACTGATATTTGAAAATCAGAAATGTTCTTGTATTGATTGAATAATAAATACAAAATTATAAATAAAAAAATCATGTTATGTTCAAAGTTAAAAAATTGCACATCTAATCATAAAGTGGCATAAGGTCAACATCAATTAAACTATCAGCGTCAACGGCAATGAAAAACTCCACGTTTCAGAAGATTTCCAGTTTTTATTTGCTTATAAGGGATGTGATATGAGCAATTTAGCAAAACACGTGGCAACACAGGTTTTACAACCAGTGTTCTCTTTGTTTTTTTGACATTTATGTGTATACAAAAGACAGAAAGTGATTAACGTTACCCCGTCTAGCCTCCCCATAAAATTCAAGTCTTCAAGCGCACCCAGCAGAGCAAATCATATCTGACCTTGATTTCTCTCATTTAAAACGGGATTCTGCTCAGAACCGGGTTCTTGAGAGCATCCCTATCATTCACACAGTGTGTCACATGGGGCAGCTGTGCCTGGAGGAGAGAGAGCGCTTAACTGTCTTAATTTAAACACAGCTAGCAGACGCTTGTGGTTGGCTACGATAATCATGCAGACAGCAGAGAAATTATACTTTTATGAATTCCAGCCAGAGAAACCTCCAACTCCTCATGACTTGCAAATGTTCAAGCATTATTAGTTCAAAAAGGATTTTGTGGATTTGAGAAATTAGGGACGATCACAATCTAATCACAATTATTTGTGCTTGACAGTGAAATGAATTTTTTTTTTTGCAACAATTATTCAGACAATTTACTACTAAAAAAAAATTTATTGGAGAAAACAGGCTCTCACATTTGACAGCTTCACCACTCAGGAGCCCAAGTTCCATATCTTATAAAGTAATAGCACATGTTCTCTACCGTTATTTGGCTTTAAGGATCAACCAGAGCCAATTCAATATAAAGTAATCAATCTGGTCACAGATGGAGAGCGAGAGCCCAGTGATTTGGGCATCTGAACAAGCCAGACAAAGCTTTAACTGCTTACTGCTCTCAAAATATTTCCATTTTGGAGGATTTCTTTCTTTCTTTTTTTTTTTGCAAATACCTGGAAGGTCTTTAAAGGATTAGCTGAACAGGAGGTTAAGGGACGCCAAGGTCTTTGGGTTAAACAGTCTCAGAAGCATGGTACAGTACAGTATCACAGCTAAACCCTAAGCATATATCTTCTGAACACAATGTGATGAAACATATTAAATCCTAATTGAGCTTCAGCTGAAGTTAATAAGTTAGATGTCAGTATCGGTGAGATTTCATTTAAATAGTGCAACTGTTAGGGGGAAAAAAAAACTGCAGTAACACACAAGACATGACATTAGTCTCGGTATCCACACCTGTCAAAGTCAGCTCTAATGAGACTCGAGTTTTCCTTCCCCTAACTCTAACTGTATTAAGCTGGTGAGAAGGATATATAAGGAATAACACACTCCAGGATGTGCTGTTACAGGAATTAATCAAAGACTGGGTGGTGTGACGTGAAGATGTGATTCCATTTCTCACTTAAAATTAGATACTTTTCCTATAACGGCACATCCTGGAGTGTTTTATTGCTGGTATGGCTCAGTGATTTGACAACGATTACCAATTTTTTTCTTTATTAAACAATGTCACACCATCCACACACATTTTGACCCATTCAAGGTTACTCTTAATCTAGAGCAATGTCTGTAAAGCAAGAATGCTATCACTTACATCCTCACCAGTGTCTCCCTTTGTCTTTCTCTTGAAGTTCATTAAACTAAAAAAAAAAAAAAAAGAAGCTTGTCGCGAATCCACAAAAATCCTGAGCACTTTTCCGTGTCAGGGAACTTAAAGTAACAACCTTATCTCTGACTGTTACAGTGAATCTTACCGGTGACTCCCTCCAGACATCCTAAATAAACATCAGAGAATGTGTCACAGTTTTAAATCTGTCTCCAACACACAGTATAAATCAACCTCTTGAGACCTGGACTTTACTTCTTGTATACATTGCATTCTCTGATCACTGTTCCTCTTTATTAACAACTGATAACTATGAACTTATCAATCTCTTCAAACTGAAAGAATCTTGGCAAAAGAATTCGGTCCTCATATGAGAACTAAGCTAGAAACAGAATTATATATAGACTATGTAGTTCGGGAAAATAAAGTCATGGTCTCATAGGGGGACATTAACGTCCCAAGAGGTTAATGAGTAATTTGTTACTATAGAAAGGACAACGTTAGAATGAGTGCAGTAATATAAACCTGCAATTCATCTTTTTGGCACTGCTTTAAAAACTGCTATTTTACAGGAAATTAAGCAATACTTTTCTAAACCAATCAAAATTTAACATTCATTCACACTATAAGGCGTGTTCAATAAGATAAAATCTCCACAGTGCTGTGACCTTTAAGAACCAAAGGCACCCCTTGTGCTGGTCTTAATTACACACTTTTAACAAACAGTAAAAAAAAAAAAACACAAGGCAGGGTTTAAAAGCTGAGATTTAAATCCTTCATTGTGAGGTTAAAAATGAAGCCCTATAGACCACGGACTCCCACACACACACACACTCACTCACGCACTCCCAACCCCCCCGTCTCACCCTATAATGCATCATGTCAAGGTGAAACTGCAGTCTGCAGTAAATCGGCAAAAACAAACTGCCCGAAACATCCAGCAGGTATATTTCTCCAGTGATATACAACCTGACAGTGTTTTGGCAAAAAATTGCTTACATACCACTGTAAAGCTTGGTCTGTGTGCAGGAGAGCAAGTGCTGTAAGCATTCTGTGGAATGGACGTGCATCGGTAATAAAAGTGGCAAACATGAGATGCTTCTTCATTTACTTTCAGACAAGAACTGTCATTTAGAAATGTGCCAGAGGGCAACAAGTAGCGACGTCACTAAGAGTTTCTAGCCATAGAAGAGGAGATTTGAAATTCAGACAAACTCATGTTTTGATAAAAATAGCCTCTGACCAGAAACATTTTTCTTCATAAGAGTAGCACAACATCTAAAATCGTTCTGTAAAAAAAAAAAAAATCAGAAAGAGAAGGTGAGTGTTTAAGCGGAAGGGAAAAAAAGAGGGCAAAGTGACAGAAAAACAACGTTCTATTCAATAATACATTTAAAAGGCTCTGTGTGTGTGCTGGTGTGTGTGTATGTGTATGTGTGTGTGTGCAGTGTCAGTATAGCGCACAGCGTGGGCGAGGTGGCAGAGCAGTGCACGGCTGTAAACAATGTCCTCAGGAAACGGCTATCTTTGTGTTCCCTACGTTTTTCACACACAGCTTTTGAAGCCATCTATAAAGGTGGCATATGTCAATGAAGTGTTTGTGTTTGACCAATTCAGAGGTGCCAACATTGCTAACAAGAAAATTCTAGCAGGCAGGGAGATAGTGTACATCGGTGGATGAGACAGTTTTTTTTAATATATATATATTTTTAGATGTGTACCGAGCAACAGTAAGGAAACACATAGAATAAAGTTCTGTGTGACTGCTACAGAATAATAAGCAGCTCCTCCTTCTCCTAATCCACCAGGCTCTCTCAGTTCCATCCACTTGTTTTCTATTGGTTTGCAAAGTGTGTTTTCGCTAGATTTGGTACATTTTAAAAACGTCTTTAGAGAGCTTGGACACAAAAGTTCTGCCTTTTTTAAACAGTTGTTAGCACCGGTCCTGCACTTGACATGGCTCTCCAGGTCACATCACGACTTTTGGTCACTGATCACTATTGTTCCCAAAGCTCCATGACTGATCACCATTGTTTCCAAAGTCTCATCACTGATCACCACTGCTCCCAAAGTCTCATCACTGATCACCATTGCCCCCAAAGGTCCATGACTGATCGCCATTGTTCCCAAAGCCCCATCAGTTATCACCAGTCCATTCACTGCTCACCACGGTTCCCATTATTCCCAACATCCAATCAGTGATTACCAGATTGGATGTTGGGAATAATACTCACTAAGCAATCACTGATTAAAATTCTTCATACATCAAATCACTGACTGTTCTCATCAAGAAAACATTGATTACCAAATCATGAATATGCAAATAATTTAGACCTCTAGAAACATACATCATTCGTTATATATTTAAAAATATAAAAAAAGAGTTGGCAAAACTGATCCTGAAAATAACAGCTACCCGAATCACAGTCACTGGTTTCCCCTTCAGCGAATAAGCTCTTCTGCTGGAAAAATGTTATTTATATTTGGTCTGATGACCCTCTTCCCTATTTATGTTGGCATATTTGCCAGTTCCAATAATTTTATGTGGAATATTTATTACAATCACAAACAGATAAAAGCTATGCTACAACATCAAATTATAAATGAATCACTTAATTCTTTGATTAATTAAATATGCTATTTACCGGTCCAAAGGTGTTGCTGTCAAAGCTGTGGCCGTGATGATCACCCTCGATCCATAGGTGTCCGTCTGGAACTCTCAAGTAACGGTTTTTATAGCCCAGAGTCCTGCAAACAGTCAAAAATCTCTTTAGCATTTAAACAGTAACATACTCAAAACATGCCTATTTAATTTCTAATCCCGGTAACTGGACTGATGTATAGTACAATATGAAATGCGATATCTGTTTTGCCATCGGCTTTAATTTTGGATCAATAACCAACACCAATAAACCAAGAACAACCTTTGTTTTGTTTTTTTAAACTCACTCTAAGATGTGCTGATGTCTCATGTCCTTTGGGAGGACCCTGGTCTAATAGGACTGGGGCCAAGAGGCGGGAGAAAGAGGAGGGAAGATTTTTGGTTCGGGCAACATGAAATACACATTTCAGCTAAATTTACGATAGCCTGGGATCCCCTTTGCATCCCATTACTTCGAGGCATTTCTTTAGAAAAATAATTCTCACTGCAGAAATTTAAATGTGCACCTCAACTCTCCTGTTTCCACCAAAACTGTTCGTCGAGAGCACCACAGGGTCAATGTACATGGCCGGGCTACTATAGCCAAACCTTTGGTCACTCGTGCCGATGCCAAACATCGGTTTCAATGGTGCCAGCAGTGAAAACTTTGGGCTGTGTTCAATGTAAAACATGTATTGCTCTCTGATGAGTCCATCTTCACTGTCTTTCCCACATCCGGGAGAGTTACAGTGTGGAGAAGCCCCAACGAAGCGTACCACCCAGACTGTTGCATGCCCAGAGTGAAGCATGGGGGTGGATCACTGCCAAGGACTACCGAACCATTCTGGAGGACTGTGTGCACCAAATGGTTCAAACATTGTATCCTGAAGGCGGTGCCGTGTATCAGGATGATAATGCACCGATACACACAGCAAGACTGGTGACAGAGTGGTTTGATGAACATGAAAGTGAAGTTGAACATCTCTCATGGCCTGCACAGTCACCAGATCTAAATAATATTGAGCCACTTTGCAAGAAGAATGGCTTAAAATCCCTCTGGACACTGTGCAGGACTTGTAACTGTCATCCTCAAGACAAATTGATGCTGTATTGGCGACAAAAGAAGGCCCTACACCATACTAATGAATTATTATGGTCTAAAACCAGGCATTTCAGTTTCATTGTCCAACCCCTGTATATAACGTGAAAAGTGGTTCTGTGATCAAAAACATCTTGTTGATGAGAGAGAGGTCAGAGGTGAAAGCCTGGAATGGTAACACATAAACACTCTTTACAACCATGGTGAAAAGAAAAGCATTGCAGAATACACATGTCCAATCTTGAGATTTATACACCCCTCTGCCAAGTGCACAAATCTGAGGCTGCAGTGGACATAGACTCATAGATACTGGGTATTTGGAGAATGGAAACAGATTAGATCAGGGGTTGGAGAGACATTTAAAAGAACTCACAAAGCATTCACTAATTCTGCAAAGAACATACATGTCCTTAGTCTCCTCTTCTAAGTTCATGTGGGCTGAAAGAACTGAGGCACAGAGCTGTATTTTGCATGCGGATCTTGAGATTGACACCTGTGGCCTAATCATTCGGCTGTGAACAGCAAAAGCATCTTGTATGAGGAGAGAACATTTTCTTGCTGTGCGTTTAAATACAGCCAGAAGCATTTTGCGTAACAGTCAATACTCAGAGCCTCACTAAGAAAGCTCTATTAGTTAATTACAAGTCAAAATCTCAAATTCAGGTTGTGTGGTAATCTTGAAATATAGTCTTATCGATGTTTGACTGTTAAATCTTATTTGAAATGCTTATATCTTTAAGGTTATATCAAGTCTAAAAATCAATCTTTACATCTACTACAAACTAATCAGGGCTGGTTAATGCCAGTGGATGTATTAAAAAAAAAATACTAAAAAAGTATTCTTACAGATTGCAACGATTGTAAAACGATTCAATTTAGAGTAAAATTCTAATAATAATAATAATAATAATAATAATAATAATAATAATAATAATAATAAATAGTTACACTCTTATAAAATAATCTCATGGCTTGCATTAATTTTTTTTTCTTTTTGCTCTTATGCAAGCTCAAAAAATTAGAACATCATGAATTTTTTTCCCTTCAAAATTTAATTTAAAAAGTGAAACTCATATTTTAGATTAATTACATGAGGCATTCAAAAATCCAAGATCCCAAAATGTTACAATATTTAATTTTAAGTAAATTACTATTCAAACAGTATAAGTGTATCTCTCTGTCTAATTCAGAGAAGGTCAATGCTGAAAGGACTGGCTGCTTGCAAAGTGCTATTTCGAAGCATATTCATGAAAATGTTATTGTATAGGAAAGCATGTGTTAGAAAAAGATGCACAACCAACAGAGATGACCGCAGCTTTGAGAAGATTATCAAACAAAGTCGATTCAAGACCTTGGGAGAGCTTCACAAGGAGTGGCGTGAGGCTGGAGTCAGTGCATCAAGAAGTGGCGGGGCTCGAAACCCCTGACCCTCTGATCAGCAACCCTGAATCACACTGGTGCACTTATTTACAGTACAATATAAATAATGTAAAATGTTTTGTGTGTATTTCTGCTTTGAAAAAAATATATATATATAAAGTATGCCTCCAAGGCAGAAGGAGAAATCCATTTAAGAGCCTCAATCAAGATCTTTTCAAATAGCATTCAAATTGTGTTTAACATTCAAATGCAGTCAGAGAACAGTTTTTTTGTTTTTTTGTTTTGTTTAATATGTATCCAGTTTTGTGGCTGGCTGACTGCATGTGGGACTATATCACATTAGCACTTATTGTGCATAGCTTAAATGATTTCTCACAGACTGCACAATAAGCTTTCCGGGTATTTTTTTTTTTATTTGTATTTTTTTTATCAAGAACGTCTGAAAATCTTTCAGCTGTTTATCTGGAAACTCATTCCCCTCATCTTCCAGAAACCCATACTCTCATAGGTATATCATTTTTTGCTAAAGCTTGTAATTTAGCCATCTTACAACTGTTCGTTTCTTTTAAGCCAGCAAAAAGTGTCTTTTAACTCAATTGGAACTCCAATGAATGCAAGAAGCCCTGAAGAAACCTTAAACATCCAGTGATCTGACTGGAGAAGAGGGATTGATATCATGCATATAAGAGCACTGAGAGATTGTTCTGTATATCAGATTGCTTTCAGGTGGGCTGATATGATCACTGATTACATAGCAGTTCACAAACATGGATGCGTTTATCGAAATAGCGTTAGAACGGGATTATGAGTAGCGGTCAGATAAGAAAGAGGGAGAGAGAAGGAAGGAAGCCGACTTCATCTGTGTAAATCAGGAATACTGATATGAGCAAGTCTGCAGCTGAGAAACAGTTGATGTGTTGCTTGGCAACACTTTTGTTAACTAATGGAATCATAACCGACCTATTTGTGTTGGTGGAGCTGAAAGGTAATCACAGGCAGGCAGAAATCCAGCATCACGTCGGTTCTGTCATATTGCGCGCTGAGATTTATAAGGCTCTACAAAACAATGCCATTACGCAGACAGGCTGCAGCCAAATGTAAACAAATGCTTCGGTTAGATTTGGTCAGATTAAGATGAGTTTTTCTACTTTTTAATGCTATTTATACCTCAGTGATGCTAAATTCTGATTGTTCAGAAGGTGTTGATGGATTTTTCATGATAGCAGTTCTGACGTTTCAGTCGTTCAGTCCTTTCTGTAGTAACAGCTTACACAGCAGCTAACACAGGAGGACGCGCCATGTTTTATGATCCATTTTTATAAATATGTGTAATTGTGGAGTTTTTTGTGTGAAGAGATTTATTTAACACTCAAGCGTCAGCACTTTGTAACAGTCTGAAGTTAAGCTGTGACTTAAATTTTTTAGAACGTAGGAAAGAGTTCAGGATGGAGTTAGGTCTGATGAACTACAAAAAAGGAGCAGAAAAGAAAAGCTGACAAGGGAACGACTGCTAATTGACTTGTTTCGGCATAATTCCACAACATTAAATATAAATATAGATAAATAAAAATAAAAAGTAACTGCGACCATGTCACATAAGAAGATTAAAACAATATAAAAGGTGTGGTACAAGAAAACATTATAAATCATATCTGACAGTTACGTAAGCTCTAGAGCTGTGTGATTTAATCGATAATGCAATTTAATCAAAATGGTTTGAGTAAACATTAGTGCTGTACCTTTCACAGCTCTAGTAAGGACAGACGTTTTCTTGCATATACTTTAGATTAAATTATGTCAATATTTTGCAAGATGTTTTCTTCAGTGAAAACAACACATGCTTAGTCTATTACATAAGCTTGTGCAGTATTCATACATGTTCAATTTAAAGGTGAAATTACCATGTGTTTCAGTAGAAATGGTACAGTAAATACATATGATTGGAATATAATTATGTTTTACTGTAGGAATGTTGCTGTATATCAGTGAATTGGTTTCCTTATTCTTATAAGTATTCTTTACTTAGGATGATTATACTGCATGTAATAAACTAATGCTTCGATCAGTTTAAAATCCCTACTCGAAAAGTCAAGAAGGTCAACATGTTTTATTTTCATATTCCCTCCGTAATTTTGCGAATGCACCGCTGTCTTCACTTCCTCATCAGAAGTGAATCTTCATCCTTCATCCAATGGAGCAAGATCAGGACAATAGGGAGGATGATTTAACACACACACAAAAAAAAAAAAAAAATTCTCTTTAAGGAACATTCACCTTTATTAGAGTCCAAATTTTGTTTTCGGATATCCAAACGCTTCTGTTTATGCTTTTTCTTGAGTTGTTTCAGCTCTCAGACCACAAAAAGCTTAATCGATGCACAGTGCTGCCAAATCACAAGTGGGGCATCCATTTTTGCTAGCAGTGCAGTTACAAATGAACTGATGTAACACATTCTGGGGAGACAGTAGCCTTAAATGGAAAGCGCTGATAAGACAGTGTGTCCAACAGAAGTTTTAAAATAAATGGGGTGCAGATCATTTTCGACTCACCCTTACAAACTAGTGTATGCTATTAAAATGTTATAATATTTATAAGCATGTACTTGGAGTTTAACAGAGGGGTTGAAAGGGTTTAATTAAAATTTGGTATTACATAAGTTTACTTTGACCACTTGGATGAACAAACAATTCATTGATGATTGTTTCAATGAAAATAAATGCACCATTTACAATAAATTTACAGAGGCAGAATTGCTTGCAAAGGAAATACTAAGAATTAGACAGTAGGAAAGCTTCTAAAATCTAAAACACTAATAGTTACTTCACACAACTATTATAAAAAAAAAGCCTTTACACCTTTAGTGGTGTTAATGATCAAACAGTTTGGACTGATGCTTTGGTTTGAAATTAATTGAGACAGTAATCAAAAGAGATGATAAAACACCCCTAGCTTTTACGGATCATACATATAAACAGTACCAGTCAAGTTTGGACAAAGGTTTGGATTTATTTTTTTACTTACGAGTTTTTAAGTCGAAATTTCGTACTGCGGAACACATTTTCCCATAGGAAATAATGTATTTGCAGATAGTCCGTTCCAGCCACCCAAATATATTACTAATATTACCAATTTCCAACAATATAATCATATTTTTACATATAAAAACAAATCAAAACATTTAGAAGAGACATGTAAATGAAGTCAAATATGAAATAAACTTACATTAAACCTCATTTAACCATAATTTAGGATTCCTCGTGGCACCGGCTGATATAAAAACAAACCTGAAAGTGGCTGTGCTTTATTCCTTGATAACATACTTGGTACTCGTGGTACGTCTTCACTAAATCTTGCAAAAATACAACAAAAAAAAAACACACACAAAAAACTCGCTTCCCCTGTCTTTCCACTGATGCAAACAAGTTCTAATCAGCTACTGGATGTACGTTCAACAGGAAGCACGTGCAACCGGTTTGTTCGCTCATATGACAAAAATCCTTCACATGCTGAAGCAAATTCCTTACAAAATTTTAGTTTTTAAAGCGAAAATTCGCAAGCTGAAGTTGCCTTAGCCAAAGTACCAGTGTATTGTCAAGTGCATTTGTAAAACCCCATAAGCACCATGATGAAACTGGCTTTCATAAAGATCATACCAGGAAAGCGAAGCCAAAACTTACCTCTGCTGCAGATGAGAAGTTTATTTAGAGTTAACACCCTGAGAAATCAGCACCTCAGATTAGTGATGTTATGAAGGCTTTACAGAGCATAAGTAGCAGATACATCTCAATATCAACTGTTCAAAAGCGAACAGTCAGTGGCACGCCATCGGCATTGTTTTAGAATATAGGGAAAAAAATATGAAAATAAGGAAAGACTATGAAATTAGAAGTTGTGTCCGAACTTTTGAAGGGTAGTGCATTACACCTGATTATATACTGAATACTAAAGAAACAGTCAGACAACTCTTTTGTTTAAAAAATTTAAAAATTATTTTAAGTCGATGTGTAAAACAGGGTGATTTGCCCTTAGCTTTAATAGTGTAATCTAATATAATGGTAGTTCTACGCCAGATTCTGAAGAAATTCACTTCAACATTGGCTACTAAACTGAGTCGTATTACATCACATCCTGGCAGATTCATTGGTATCAGAATATGATGAATCGTGGGCTCAGGTTTTTAAAATTATAAAATAAATTGTGAGTAAGAGGTCTATACCTCTACTGCCTAATGCTATAATACTGCAGTATTGTGGGAAGACAAACTAACATCTTCTGAATTTGCTTAAAGTGTGGCTGATTTTGTGTTTTGGTACTACACTTTAGGGCTGTTGCAAAAAAAGAAAGCACCTAAAAATATCTAATTGCTCTGTAAAACTATTCAGAAATCATGTGAACCTTCACTGATAGTTCACATTCCTGACTTCATGACCGCTGCATTCTAAAAATATCTTTCAGATGAAATATATATATATATATATATATATACTGTATATCTTAACTTGGCTTGGTTCTCAACATGGAATTTATTAGAAAATGTTTAAAGAATATCAGTGAAACCTCGTTCTCCAGGGCACTACACCACACTCAACTCAGTCTTATTGACTTTTCGGAGCTCTGTGTGTAATTGCAAGCACCTAAAATAAAGTGTTATGCAACGTTCCATGGACATCATAGTGAAAAAGGTGCACAGATGGAACCTTTAGTAAATGGCACTGCTGTCAATTGCAGGGGTCTGAGGAGTCATTAAATCGCTCCTTTCAGCCATCACGGGGAGGGGGGGGGGGGAAGCATCCATTTCCGCCAAACTCCCCCACGTATCTCTGAACCATCAGAAAGGTAATCAGTTTCACAGAGCCATCAGCACTGCCTTTTCAGCTGCCGATCCAAAGATCACCTTGGGATGTGACACTGACGAGCCTGGGCGATTTAATGAGCGCTGTGAGCTTCAGTGTGCATTCACAGCCTGAGCAATCCAGACCGGGTTATTATGCATGATCATAGATTTTATGTGTTTTTCTTTTTTCCCCTCCTAAGTGGCCACGGAGACATAATGCAATAGCTTTAATAGTCATTCGTCAATCCATGGTAAAGCTTCAAATGAATAAAATGACATTACATTACCAGACAGCTGACTGTACAGACATCCCTAACAGTCTGACGTAAGGACGTGACATTACAGAATATCAATGATATCACACAAAAAAAAAGAAAGTAAACTGACTTGATAAAGTCTCCCTCCAGAGCAATAACTCGCTTGATGATCTTCTGTTTTGGGTTCTTGGGAGACCTGAAAAAGGAAAAAAAAAAGAAATAAGCTTTCATGTTCAGTATAACAATTAACAAAACTAAAATCTCAATAAACAAAATGCTAAAATGTAAAAAATTACAACAGCAGCAATACGAAAAAGAAAAAGGGGTTTCAGTTATATCAGAAATTATATCACATAATACTATTACAAATATCACCATAACTATTATTTCAAAATGTTATAGGTCCAAGTCTGAATATCGGCCGCTGTCAGCACTGCTCCAATCAATCTTTTCTTCTTTCTTTTTTCGGTTCCTAATGCCAACCTATTTTTTCACCAATAGAAATGCTCATATCTTTATATAATTCCTCAGTTTAATTCCTTAGATTGTTCACCCAACACCTACACACCCTACGCATACATAATAATACACAAGTTTTACCCTACACTTACAATTATTCATTCATACGATGGCAGTTTAATCACAATTTGCATACCTGCACATGTATAAAATGAACACATCTGCACTTTATCATACTGCTGCCGCCACATCCTTCTACATTAACTGTATTGTATTTTCACATCTTTTTCTTTGTAAACTTTACAAACTCTTATTTAATTTTCTACACATTGTATTCTCATTTTAGATTTTCCGCCGCTAAATTTGATCCTTAGTGTAAATCTGAGTTTAATGTAAATGATATTTTTTTGTGCCATTTTATATGAGCAGCTTTTACTTTCACTTATTTAAAAAAAATAAAATCTGTCGCAGGCAGACATAATAAGCATTTAACTGCATGTTGTTCTGTTTATGGTTGTTTGTGTGACGCGTAAAATTTGACCTTGATAAAGTAAGAGGACAGAAGTCAGGACAACCATCATAAAAACATGGAAAAACTATATCACTGCAGAGTGAAATTCTGTTCTTTGCATATCCCAGCTTGTTAGGAATTTGGGGTCAGAGCACACGATACAGCACATCTGGACATTCTTAAAGAAGTTTAAGAGTCTCTTTCAAGGGCTCAGCAGTGGCAGCTTGGTAGACCTGGGACTTGAACTGCCAACCTTCTGGATCAGCAACACAGACCTTTAACCCAATGAGGTTCCACTAGCCTTGCTGAGATCGCTAGTTTATACAGATTACTTTGGAAGAAAGAAGGGAAAAAAAAGCTTGTACGGCTTCTGATTTCAGAGACATTACAACCAGCGACTGCAAATGCTAATGAGATTGTCTAAGGGGAGGGGTTTCTCATGATGGACAATAAGACATGCCTCCTTGTCCTTATCGCTTTTTAAATTTATTTACCGAGCCTGAGACTCCACAGTTTTTCTCCTTCGAGCACGGTTTTATCAAAGTTACAAAAATATGTTGAGGCAAATATCTCAAGTCCCTAATGATAGCTTTAAATCACAACTGTTTTGACCTGCCATGCTTGAAAAGCAAGTCGGAAAAGACTTCCTTTGGAAGCACACATCCCTTATTCTGCTGGGCTGAAACCTCTCTCTCCATTTCTCGACTGTAGTTTCGATTTGGACTTCTTCTCTGCTACAATGATCCTCTGGCACCATTTCAGAATCTATACGGGATTCAGGACTTAAGTGAGCGCCAGCACGCGGCTCTCCATCACCCTTCCGCGTCTCCTCCCCCTTCTGCTTGGTGGAAAGCATGATTTGTGCTCTTCATTAGTTTTAAAGGCCTCGATGTTGGAAGTGCTTATCGCAATTGTTACAAATGGAGAATGATGGGATGTATCTTGCAGAGTTCTGTGAACTCTGAACTGCTTGGAAGATCGAATTGAAATACAACCAGACTTCCTTTTACGATTGTTTTTTTCCTCTTTGTACCCCGCTGTATGGAGTGGAACATAGAATAGTTGGCAGTGGTTTCTTTCATCCATGCTAATCCGTTGTTCCGTCTACTAAGTATGCGGTGCGTTTTTAGCTCTCATCTCACATAGTTTCTTTGCACTTTGTCATGTGCGTCATGCTACTCTATTTCTGTGCTGCATTTTATTTATTAATTTTTTTTTTGTATCCTAAAGAAATTGCATTTTTGCGCAGAGAAATGAGAATAAAAACCCACTTGACCTTTTCCATCACGGGAGGTGATATGAAATATTCTGGGATGAAAATGTTTTTATCAGACAATTGTTTTATCAGACAGCAAGGAGGACCCGGAAACAGTGTCATAAACAAAGTCAGGACAGAGAGAAGCCACTAGTCAGCATTCAGTCCAGGAGCTGCCTCAGGCAATATGGCATCTTACACATACACACATAGACACACACACACACACATACTCCATCTTTAACTGGGTCACTAGCTCACTGCAGTTTCAGCAAGTATGTGAGAGAACGAGGATGACAGGGATAGCAGGAATGACAAAAATAAGAACGAGATGCGATCAAGAGAGAGTGTGTGAGGAAGGGAGAAGAGACGCTCTGCGTGCTTCCTTCGTCTGTGCGAGCTCTGCCGTGATTGACAGCCCTGTTCATCCAACCAGCTCGCAGCCACTGCTTGAATGATGGGTGGTGATTTGTCTGTCCTTGGGGAGGCTGGGTTGTGCAAGTGTGTATCAGGAGCACAGCACAGGCAGTGGTGTTTGAGGAGCAAATACATACTCTTTGTGCTCCCAGTGTGGGAGACAGCGAGTGAGCAAGCGCAAGAAAGAGAGAGAGAGAGAGAGAGAGAGAGAGAGAGAATCGGCACACTCGCATCTCCCTCCCTCTACCAGACCTCTACCTTTATTCCTTTCGCTGCTGATCACACGCCGCAGAGAGTTGAGCTTCATTCCTGATTGGAATAATGCGTTACTCAGACCCGGAGGATCTTCTTCCTTTTTACGGTAAGCTCTTCTCTTCTCATCTCATCTCTCCTTTCCATTCCTTAGATGACTCACGGCTTTCGTATGTCATCAGCGTGTTAGAGCAACGTGTCAATGCAGAGGCTCTTCTCTCTAACGGTTCTGACGGCATCGTTATTTTTTTTTTTCCTCCCAGGAATCATAAGAACACCCTCGTTTCTGTTGTTTTTTTTTCTCTTCCTCGGTAGAGAGCTTGTTATCTCAACCTGCGTAGGTGGTTTTAGTGGTGTATACAGTGACTAGCACACACACACATACGCACACACATACACACACTAAGCTCTTCACACTCCACAGGTATCAAGCAGATACATGAAAGTGTGAATAACGCGATGCTGATCTGAGGAGAGAGGTTTCCTCTTCAGGTGTTCGAATGCGTGGGGATGATTTTGCAAGTTTGCTTAGAAGTTTAGATGGCAATAGATAAAAAAAAAAAAAAAGAAGGAAGGAAGGGAAAAAAATGTGAAATTGAAAGAAAATGAAGTAAATAAATATTGCAAATCCATGCAAAACAGCAGAGCTATTATTCTCACCATCTTAATCCTACTTATTTAGGATTATTCAAATGAGTATCCCCCCCCACCACATTCATTTCCTAAACATTTTTTCACGGTGAAAAAAAAAAAGAGCAGAAAGTTGTAAGTTGTCCAAACGACTGAACTTAGACCTCCATTATACGTGAGTACCATGTAAACAGGGGTTCGGGTCATTTCTCAGCACTAGGAAATGCGTAAAATGTCTTGTTGCTATGTTACAGATGCGATCAGGTTTAAAAACAGCCGGAATGTTCTGCTGCAACATCTTTAAGGAAATCTGTATCTTTACACTACACAGCATAATATACAGCATAATCTATACATTTATACAATATAGAGCTTATCGTAATGACGTCTGGTCTCAATGGTTCTTTGTGCTCAGTTACTAAATGTTTTGCTGCATTTTTGGTAAATCTTCCACACACACGCACACACACAAGCAGGCACAGTCTTCCTCCCGCACACTATCTCATGCTGCCCATGGCAACCATGAACCACACCGACAAACCCAGCAACTCACACTTCCTAAGCGTACTGCTTCCCGTCTCTGGCTCGGTCCTTCCATATGGCACAACCAATCAGACACCTTTACATAAAGCTGCAGGTTTAGGGTTACGAAGGCGATACGTTTCGCTCTGAATGTATTCTGTGTTTTGATCAACTGTCTATCAAAGTCTGTTTTAAATATGTGTCACACAGCATTCGAATCCTTCCTTAAAAACCTTTCATTAGAAGATTGCATTAGAGCTTCATTAGTAATATGATGGTGTAACATTCCAAAGACATGCTACTCTCATGAGGAGAAAAAAAAAAAAAAAAAAACGTCTGGATCCCTAGACACAACAATAAAAGCAAAAGTAATAAAATAGAAAAATGCACATATTGTAGTGTTTTATTTCCTTTGTAGTGGTGCAATTTGTAAATGATTAAAAAATGTATTTAATAATTATAGCACATTATACTTCCTTCACATTCTACTTTCCTCAGAGATGTACGTTCCCCACCCCATATCAGAGCCCTCCCTAGGACAACCACGATTGGGTAGTGTCGTATAACTGATGTGAGTCTGATGATGCCAGTCCTCTTGCAAAAAAAAACAAAAAAAAAAAACATAACCAATTTGTTCCCTAGGACACACTCATTGAGATTCATCCAGGTTCAAACTCGCCATGTTCGGAAAAATAGACGCCACTGGAGAGCCCAAAACATTATACTTTTTAATCTATTTATAGTTATATTTAATGTTGTGAGATGTTTGCGAAACAAGGTAGATCTTCTATCACTTACATTACAGCAGATTTCAACACTGTTGCTGTTTTGCTGTTGCTATTAACGACGGCTTTCTCTCCACTGTTACTCACTCGTGCCTGTTTATGTGGAGAATCTGCCATACAACTCCCCTGTGTAAGTTGTTACTATGGAAGTGATAACGTTTTAGAAGAAGCTAATGCGCATAAACGTGGGATTTGCCAGAGGTGCACGTTCTGACCTTGCTGTAG
Source organism: Clarias macrocephalus (assembly GCA_011419295.1). Classification (NCBI taxonomy): domain Eukaryota; kingdom Metazoa; phylum Chordata; class Actinopteri; order Siluriformes; family Clariidae; genus Clarias; species Clarias macrocephalus. The sequence continues at coordinate 45,722 of JAAGKR010000389.1, forward strand.
AGCAAGTACACGTCGCCTAAAAAAATAAACAGTTAAAAATAATAATAAAATAAAGACCAGAAAACAGTTATTAATAAAACACAGTCAGTATTTGGTTATTGGTCAGTATTGATTTGCGTTTTGAGTGTGCTTTCTGCAGTTTTATGAGGAAATTAGCTTTACTAAGTTTTACTAAGCATCCCGCAGAACCACCAACAAGACTTGAACATGGTTGCACCTGCTTCTTTTTTGCATGCAAAATCCAGCAGCTTAGTTTTTTTTTTTTTTTTTTTGTCTTAAAAGTGTTCACTCATATACTGTGCTGCTTTATTCTCTGGCATACAAGTTTTTTTCTGTAAAATTTAATTTTTGCATAATTTCTCTCAATAATAAAGTCCTAAAATGAAATAAAATAAATAAAAAAATCCATAGGAAATTTGGTAGTAAAAAACACAAGGAACCTAAAAATTTTTTGCACTCTACTGTACTGTATTCTCAAACACAATCTACATTCACCTGCACATTTCAAAATGCAGTGTTTCCTATTTGACATGCGGTTCCCCAGGGGGGCGCCAACCATTTTAGGCTTTTTTTTTTGTTTTTTTTTTGAGCAACACACTGAAGGAACATTTAAAAAAATGCTGCAGGAAGAATTGTACCAATAAAATATGTATTTTCTTTCTTTTTTTTATTTATAAAAGAACAAATGTTCATTATACCATTGTAAAGGTGATATGAAATGTGATGCCGAGTACGTGACAGTTTCTCCCCGCAGAACACACGCCTTTTATATTTACATACAATAAAAGGGACTGGATAGGTTTAGTGCCAGGACGACAGAAACACAATAGAAAAATAGAAAGAACTGCAGATGATGTGCAAGACTAAAACAGAGGTGAATAATTGCTGGCTGGAATAGTTGAAACATCCACGGGGATTCTGTCAGCGGTGGTGAAGTGTAATTAATTGCATCTGCGCTGAATATTCGCTAGCTGAGCCGAGCAGGTGAGAGCGGAGGGACTTTATATTTATACCTGCCTTTTATACCTGCCTTCCTGTTCGCTCTGTCGGTACTGTGTTCCTGATGATTCTAGGTTACTGCAAAATCTAAAGGTGTATACCTCAATAGATAACTCCATAAGTGGTGCTCTTTGTATAAAATAATGACACAAGATGCGAAGATGATCCAGAATTGGTGAAGAGAAAATCGTGCTTCGCGCCTGTGAGGAACAGGATTATTCATCTCAATTATTCAGGCAGTTTGGGAGTAAAACTGTTTTATTGAAATGTATCATATATGACTGTATCAAGTGTACCACATCGATTCACATTATAACTGAAAAATGTAAACAGTTAAACCTATTAGCTTAGTCGATTATTGTTCATTAAATGAAAAACCCAATGAATTGTGCAAGCCTACACTGTACAGTAGCTGTTTACTGAATATTACTCAAATATGCAAAGGTTACTCATGCTAGAAAAGTAAATTAGTGGTGGAAAAATGTTTTCATTTAGGGTCAAATTGAATCTTACACATGCTACACTGGTAGTTCTTCCTAAATTAGATTATAACCCAGAAATTAAATCAATGTTAAACTGTTGTTGCAGGCAGGACAGATATGAAGAAGTGTACGGTGAATGTACTTGTGTTTGAAGTCATATTCAGCACTATTACTGAAGCCTGACTGACTGCATTTGCAGGTTTTTTCTCGCTGAACCAGTATTTCTGTGCATTATTGATCATTTTTATCAATCATGACTGTCTACTCATTAACTCCCCATGATTTACTTGTGTCAATAAATCTAGAAAAAAAAAACAACAACAATATTTTTAATTGTAACACAAATTAAAGTCATCTCTGACTCCATAGTTCTATACCACGCCCCACACACACTCAGTGTATTCGTTGATCCACACGGAGAGCCACTTGCATTGTGGGGAATTAGCACATGGCATTTCAAAAGACGTGTTTATAATCACATCGCTGTTGAATTCTCAATTGTAACTGGTCAGAAGGGCTTGATTAATTTTTTCTCCAACAATCAGCACCAACAATAGTACCGTACTGTAACTGAAATCATAAGTTTTTAATAATATGACTGTTATAATATGCTTGTATTTCAATAGTAACAACTCGTTTATAGAGACTAGCGTTTATGTCGTGGAAGCAACACATAATCTCAACACGTAGTCTGGTCATAAAGAGAATAAAGGGGGGGCTGTTATATAGGAGACATTTCTTTAACATTCATGAAAGAAGTCTTGAGTGTCAGTGCTTTATAACTTTTCCCATCAGAGGAAAGTCTTCAGGATGGAGTGCCTTACTCGTTTTGGTTTCTCTCTCTCTTTCCCTTATATATATATATATATATATATATATATATATATATATATATAAAAAAAAGATAGCTATATCTTTTTAAATGTAATCACATACATGCTGGTATAAGTGATTACAGAAACTAACTTGGCTAACTGATGTTCTAAGACATTAAAGGGGTTATATTTTACTATTTTATGATAATAATAATAATCATAATCATTATTATCACTTATAATTATTGTTTCCTGTTATGGTGTGCCTGTTAATGCTACAGCTGAAATTCTCCTCAGATGGCACGCCTCTCTAGAGAACATCAGACATAAGCAACAAGCTGGGGGAGGTGGAGCTTCTCATATAAGGTCACATTAGGGCAAAAACCAAATTAGCTTGTTTAAGCATCGGACAGTAAAAAAAAAAAGGGGGGGGGGGAATGCAGGGATTATTATGTCTGGTATTAGACTCTAGTCTCGTATTATAGCAATAAGACAACAAGGGTTCCCTGTATTATGGATTATAAATGTTTAAGATACACGTATTCCTTGAACAAGGAATCATTAGGTTGGATGTAGAAAATTACTTGTCCACAGCGAAAAATGCTGACAAAATAACTCTGCATAAGATTGAACACCTGAATGCCTGAGGTCTACATAAATCATAATTTCACGCTATCCCTGATTTTATTGTTCTTACTAAACAGAAATTATGGCATCTCCATAATAAAGCGGGCGAAATTTATCATGAATAAATAAATAAATAAATAAAAGTGTAGCTCTGATTTATTTCCCCCCCAGATACTAGTCTTAATAATAAAATACAAAGAAAACTTAAATTTAAAGCATTTACCACCATTTTGGAGAAAAAAATCCCCCCACTCAGATCTCCATCTCAGCTAATGTACAACAATGCACAGCAGTTAAGGAAAGCTCTTAGAAGTGAACATTCACCGGCAGGAAACAAAGAGGAACTAATTTAATTAGTGTGTGTGTGAGAGTGGAGCAAAGGCTTAACAGCAAAGAAGGGTGGGAAAAAAATATGTACTCCTGCAGTGTGCATATCTCTACGCTTTGTTCATGCATTTATCTGTACGTTCGCTTTCACAACAAAGAGATCCGACTCACAACGTGAATTTCTTTTGCATGTGTGAATATATAGAAAGTAAGAAGAAAAAAAAAAAAACCCGCAATAACATGTGAGAGACAATCCATTTCGGCTGATCGTAGATCCGGCCATGAGCTCTATTGACTGGGGTTAATTGAGTAGATCTTACTGAAAATGCACACTGTAGTGTTGAAAGAAATGCTAAATGGTTTGCAACAGCTTCTGACATTCAAAGAAATTCAATTAAACACGTAATTAGCTGTTAAAAGCGCCCTTCACGTGTTTGGCTCTGAAAAGAGCCTTTCACACTTTCTCATGAGGAAAGACAAAAGCTGCCTATGCACATAGAGAACATTCTGGAGGATCATGAATGCTGCCATAAGCTCATAAACTCAGGTATGTTCATCAAAAATCGTGACGATACCTTGGTGAGACCTTGCCTGAAAAAGGTGTTCACAATTTATTTTATTTCTTGGTAATAATTTTGTCTATTTTGTATTTGACTTTTTGACTTTACCACTAACGCTGGGCAATATAATAATTTAATATATAACAATGCTAGTGTGATAAACACATTTTCCTGACATATCGCAGGAAACGTAATATAAAAAAAAGAAATAAATTACAAAATCAGGTTGCATTTTACCTAACTAATTTGAAAAATGTATGATTTTTTTTCATATTTAAAATTTTTTAATCAATTCATTTAGATAGCCATAAAAAAGCATCAAGTCAGTCGAATATATAATGATATATAATATATACATGTTAACATAATCAAATATATTTATATAATATCTTTGCCTCACACCACAGAACTGATGAGGCTCGATTCCGACTGGTAACAAGGTGTTGATTCACCTTCTATTACACCATGACAGCGGTTAAGGTAGTACCAAATGCAAGGCTCGTATTAAAGTGTTCATTATTACATTTCTGCGTTTCTATAGTAACAACTTATTTGTATGGTTGAGATACCACATAACCTTGGACATAGTGGAGTTTTCTATAAAGATATATTTTTTAGTTTCCTTTGGGAGGAACTTCCATACATCTTGTTATGTTTTATTCCTTACATATTGCCCACGCCCTATTCAACACTGACTACGGCCGTGCATCACTAATCATTCTTTTTTCTAGAATGAACAACCTCTTCAGATTTGATTACACAGCCTTTCTTCCATTTCAGCACTACATCTTACTAAAATCGCTACCATTCATTTATCTGCCTAATTGTACCTTTGATTACATAATCACAACCTACTGTAGAAAGACAAGGACGTTCAGTACTGAGAGTTACTTTCCTAAAGCCTGTGTGAAACAAACCAGGTCTCTGCTTTAAACAGATGGCGTTAGTGGGGGGAAAAAAAAAGGAGAAGGAAAGAATGCTTGTTCCCACCTGCCCATGTTGACTCATTGCCATAGACAGACTAAAGCATGCATACTGTCATATAAGGAGGGGGGTCCTTGGCAAAGCAGCTTCGGTAGCAACACTGACAGCTTCATCTAACGTTGCCCTGGAGTGCCGTGGCTTCTGCTCTCAAGATTACAAATTAATCAAAACATCAATACACTGCGTCAAAACAGGTTAAGCCGGAGTGTACTCTCAACTGGAGCAACTATCAATCGTCTCCTTATACATAATGCAACTGAAGCAAGCAACGGGGACCTCCTTAATAAATAGCTTGTGCTGTGAAACGACCTGAGCGCCTCCTTTTGGAAAAGTGTACGCAGCATGTTTGTACTTTTAAACAAGCACCAGGCAATGCTTTGATGCTCTAGATATGTTCGCCAACAAGACAACATAATAATGGCAGTTGTCACAGAGTACACACAGTGGTTATTACTGAGACCAGTGATGTGAAATAATTGCTTGGCTCATTCGTTTGCTTTGGATGACTATATGTAGCAGTAAAAGCAATTCTGCCACTCATTGGACCAGAACTGGTTACAATTATTAAATGAACTATGATGCTGTTTGACTCATTAGACATAGTGGGTCACACACACACACACACACACACACACACACACACACACACACACACACACACACACACACACACACACACACACACACACGACACAAGCATTTAACAGTCAGGCAAGTCTGGAGACAAGTTATCTAATACTGGAGCTTTTAAGAACTACTTCAGTGTGCCATCGTGGTTTAGTTAGTACTGATTGGAATGTGATGGCCGTGTTCCTTGGCCATAACCCTAATTTTCTCAGATAAATTCGAAGTTCGTTTGGATAAAAGCATCTAAAAAGTAAATAAACTTAAACTGTAAATTCACTGGCCATAATGGAAGATGTTATTTCTTCACACATTCTGTAGCATCATGTGTCAAGCTTCGAATAGATAATCCTAATATATAACCCAGCAATCCTGTTTATTTTAATATACATCCAAAAATAGGTCTGTGTGTGCATGTTGTGTATGAAAAGATATACGAGAGCACGAGACAAAGCAGACATAAATCACCCTTTTTCCCCAGCGCAACTGAAAAAGCAATAAAAATCTCCCGCTTAGCGTCAATATTTTTCAATATCCTTAAATGCCAATACCACTCGTTCTGAGCCATAATGTGACATTGTATTCATTATATTTCTCCCGTCTCCTGTTTTTCTGCAGATGGAAATTGATGTGTGTGACTGATTGAGGACAATAATGAAGGCAGAGTGATACATCTTCCACAGCAACCTGAGCTCCTGGTTTTCTCCATTTTCACTCCTCGAAGGATACGGTGACCTTCACATATGCTGCCAGCTTGACAAACTTGCACTGGGTAAACTGAAAGGTTGTTCCTCGTTGCCTAGGACTTTGCAAAGAAACTGGTGCGTTGGAGAGACCCGGCGTCAGCCCGTTTTTGTGGCAACAAATGACAGTTAGCTTCTGAAAGTTAACAGTACAACCTTACACTCCATCCGGACTTATCTGCTGAGGAGAAACGGGCCAGGATGAAAGAACTGCTATTTGTGTCTTGTCTCTTTCTGGGACTTGCATTGACTGGCTCTGTTCATGTGTCTGGGTTAACCGGGGAATGTCAGAATCCATGCAGATGTGCAACCCGACCCTGGTTTTCTCCTTTATCCATTTATATGGAGGTTTTAACTGTGGACTGTGACAATCTGGGAATTTTATCTCTTCCAGAAAAACTTCCCATGGATACACAGGTGCTACTGGCACAGAGCAACAACATTGTGAATATCGAAAAACCTTTGAATTATATAGTCAACTTAACAGAAGTGAATCTCTCTCAGAACAATATATCTTCTCTTCATGACATCTATCTAGGTCACCTTCCACAGCTTTTGTCCTTGCATGTGGAGGAGAACCGAATAACCAACCTTCACGACAATTGCCTCGCGCACCTACCGAACCTTCAAGAGCTTTACATCAACCACAACCTACTCTCGCTGATCAGCCCCGGGGCTTTTCAAGGTCTCGACAGTCTTTTGCGTCTACACCTCAACTCAAACCGACTGAAAGTGATCAGACCAGAGTGGTTTCATGCACTCAACCAACTAGAGATATTAATGATAGGAGAAAATCCAATTTCTCAAATACAAGATATGAATTTCCAGCCCCTGGGTAATCTTCGCAGCCTTGTACTGGCAAGGATGAATCTCACAGACATACCTGATAATGCTCTGCTTGGTCTCCATAAATTGGAGAGCATCTCGTTTTATGAAAACAAGTTTGCAAAGGTGCCCCAGGTCGCACTCAAAAAAGTTCAGAGTCTCAAGTTTCTGGACCTCAATAAGAATCCCATTGAGAGAATTAATAGAGGAGACTTTGTGGATATGAATCATATGAAAGAACTGGGTATCAACAGCATGCCAGATCTGGTTTCAATTGACAGCTTTGCTGTTTCCAACTTGCCTGAGCTTACAAAGATTGAGGCCACCAACAACCCCAGACTGACCTTTATCCATCCCAATGCATTTTATAACCTGCCCATGCTTGAGACACTCATGCTAAATGATAACGCGCTTAGTGCACTTCACCGTGTTACCGTGGAGTCCCTGCCCAGCCTACAGGAAGTAAGCTTACACTCCAATCCGATTTACTGTGACTGCGTTGTTCGCTGGATAAATACGAACAAGACTAATATCCGATTCATGGAGGATGACGCTCTCTTGTGCTCGGGACCCCCAGAGTTTGAAGGCCTTCATGTCCGACACGTACACTTCCGTGAAATGATGGACACCTGCCTCCCAGTTATCGCTCTGGAAAGCCTTCCAGAAAGCATCAGCATGAACGTTGGTCATTCAGCATCATTCCACTGTAGGTCATTTGCGGAGCCAAATCCGGAGATCTACTGGATAACCCCATCAGGAGAAAAGATTCTACCAAGAATGGCTTCGAGAAAGTATTTGGTACATCCTGAGGGAACACTGGACATATTTAACATTTCAGAGAGTGAGGCAGGTCTATACACATGCGTAGCCCACAATCTCATCGGGGCAGACATGAAGTCTGTTTCAGTGGTAGTGAATGGGTACTATCCAGAGCACGTAAGCGGACCTTTGCATGTACAAATTGATGCGATACAACCACATTTCATAAAAATATCTTGGGTACCACCTAAAAGCAGCTTTGTGTCAAATATCAAATGGTCCACCACGTCTTTGCGCTTCACGGCTCGTGTACCATCTGACGTAAAGATGTTCAATCTGACACACTTGCAGCCGCTGACGCAGTATGAGGTATGCGTAGAAATTACAGACCTGCAAAGGGGGCATTTAAGAAATTGTATAAATGTCAGTACGCCTGAGCAAGCTGCTCCAGTGAGCAAATCTGACAAGAGCAAAGTGGTGATGATCAATGCCATTGGCCTGCTTTTGATAGCATCGGCTGTAACGTGTTCGCTCATCTACAAGTCTCTGAAGAGTGATCATTTTTACAGACGGTTAAGTAATCAACAAACAGGGACACAGCAAGCTCCCAGCCCCTGCCGTTCTTCCAACCTCATGCAGCTCACGGGGTCTGAAGTGGATGCTGATGTTTTGAACTTTAACAACACCATATAAGAAACTCTTTTAGAAAGAACCATTGTGGGATACAAAGGACACAAGACGGTGTGACAAAATATCCCGCTTTCGGAGTTTCTGCTGAAACACTGCAGAAGGATACCGAGGCAGATCAGGAGTCATCGTCCCTCCCAGAGCGTTTTTTATGACATTGTATCAACTCAACACCTCCTTTAGTGTAAATGTCATATGTGGGAATCAATATCCTCCAGATCGGGGCTGCCTGGAGACCACTGTTCCTTCAGCCAGGATCAAGGCACAGAACATTAAAGGTTGTGTCCAGATGCCTGACTGTTCATGTATAATGCAACTCCACAGTGGCTTTTGTGTCTATTGTGGGCTTGTAGCAATACTCTTTGCTCTGTCTCAGTGGGAAAGTAAACAAAGTAAACTTTACGATCCACTATGTTCATAGAGTAGATCATAACTCAATGTATAACACTTTGTGAAAAAAAAATACATTTATACAAAAAAAAAACCTCTGTGAACTAGACTTTTTTTTTAAACAACACTCATAGAACAATTAAAAAAATATTAGCCTTTAAAAAAAAAACAAAAAAAAAACAAAAAACAAATTTAATTGTTAGTTGATGACTGTTTTGTTACAAATAGTACAAATGTAAGGTCAATATACAGAGCATGAGCTCTTAACCGTACACAGCATGAACACACATCAAATGTCTTTAAAGAAAATGGATTTAACTCCCATTTTGTGGTTGAGGGGTTATTTATGGCTTCATGTGCATGGCTGAGGACTGAAGATGTATAAAACTTGAGGAGGTAGAAAGGAAATAGGGCCATCACACAACTTATTGGCGTCAAATTGCATTATATTCCTTTTCATTAAAAATCCAATATGGATTCCCAATCGCCAAACACCCACAGGTGATGAATCACCGTCACAATGCGAATGATGTGGGGGATTTATCAGGCAGGCACGGCTATATATCACTGGTGGGGTTTCAGCACCACGGACAGGGCTTTTAGAGCTCGGCTATTTGTCATAGACACAGAAGCTAAAGCATGAATCATCAGAGCGGGAGGTAGTGGATAGGTCAGCAGGAACATGATGCAGCTGGTCTCGACTTCCTACTGTGACCCTGCTGCGGCTGATCACCCTTATGGACATAGATCAGCAAGTAGGACGCTCATTTGTCAGGACGCACACTGAGCACGGGAAAAGACAGGTAATGAGGTAAAATGGCTGTGCGGCACAATGAAACTCACACTTCAGCTTGTTCTCTGGGTGAGTGGTGTTTGCTTCTCTTCTGTGAATACAGTAACCGATACTAGTAATTAAAGAAAGTCTCATAGCAAGAACCGTATTAAATAGCAAAACTATTCCAGGGTTTATTATTATTTTTTTAACATTATTAGTTTTATTTTTGCAGCAAAGGTCGCATCAGTGTGGGCCAAAATAGTGAAACTTTCAGCTTCTGTGATTTTTCAAGGTTACAAAAATAAAATAAATACATGTGCAAAATAAAAATCTGTTTATTATACTATATCCTGCCAGCTCAGCTGAAACTGTTGTTTCAGAAACTCAGAGTGCACAGCATCGAAGCTTCTCATAGCTTAAAATTGGATGGAGGATGTAATGTCTACAGTGGCAGGGCCTGTCTGTTTGAGTTAATCAGATTTGAAACTAGCTGAGTGGGACTGGATAACGATGTGCAACCCGTGGCTCTGAAAGCACGCCATCACACAGAGCTGGTCATGATGGAGTTCACCTTGGCCAAGTGTAAGGATTTAATTTAGGTTTGACACCAAAAATAAGTGCAGAAGGAATTTCTGCAGAAGGATCAGGCAGGAGTAGGAATAAAAAAATAAACAACAATAAAAAAATGTATAAATAAACAAATTCAAACCTCCACCTCATTTATCGGAGTGTTAACATGCCATTACTGCAAAAGAATACAAATATTCACAAACAAAAATATTTTTTTCCAGTGTATTTTGAAATACTCTTAATCTGACAAACTACATTGAGATACGTAATGGTGTTCATTATATCCTCGGTGCAAATTCTTCAGTTCTGCTGTAAACCTTGGCTCAATAAAAATGAAAAAATAATAATAATAATTCTTGATTTTTTTTAAAGGACATGTACTGTAGTTCCTTAAATATATCAGTTGTAGTGATAGAAAGCTGACACCTTTGTAAACGTCTTACAGGAAAAGCTAAAATAACCCTCATGCAACCTAAGCACAAGATTTCACATGAACTCTGTATATTCAAGTCATGCTAGACCAAAGGGGCTATAAAAATCTAAAAATAAAAACGCTGAAATGGCTCAGTAATCCTGCAGGACGCAGGACCTTGTTATACAATTATATCTCATTTTTTCTGTTCATACTAGTCATATATAAATGTGAAGGATTTCATATCACGCAGGAAGTTTCAGACTGAAAACAAGCAGGGCGCACCATTTTACCTCCCCTTGCTTCGGCTGCTTTAAATGTCTTCTGTTAAAAAGATGACATGGAGGTGACAGCACTCATGCAGAGTGATCTCATGAACTGAGTTGCTCTGGCTGCACCAGTATCTTGGGAGGAGTCGGTGCTAAACAAGACAAGGATACAATCTCCAGTTAATAAAAACGTCAGTTTTTATTTCATGAAACATGTCTTGTGTCGATGTTCCTTTGCCAGCAGCCAGTAACTCCGGCAGGAAATATCCTTATATCCTAATATCTTAAATGCTGTATTCATTAACTGATATTTAACTATACAATGGATGCATCAGTGAAAGGAAGGTGAAGAAAAACAAAAAATAACTAGAGCAAATACCAGACTTGCCCTTCATATTACGTGCCCTTCACAAGATCCATCGAGCTGCGGTTAATCTTTTGAAAGAAAGGATGAGAAATTCCTGCACTGCCTTTTTCACAGCAGCATCAGAAGCCCAGTACTTAATGCTCCACTGGGATTGCACATTTTATAATGAATAATTTACCTTTTCCTAATGACCCTGTGAGACGGTTCGTTTAAGCGCTGCCTTTCGCTCTGAGCGAGGTGATTAGAGTCAGGAGCCAAGGTGAGAAAGCTAGATTAGAGGAAATTAGTGCAGTTCAGACAACGGTTACTGGAAGCTGCCTGGCAGGAGAGACTGAACTATTCAGGTATTACCATGAAATGATGCCTCTGGAGAACAGCTAGATTGTTCCACAGTAAAAGAACTTAAGGTTAATTTACCGTGACCAGTGATTTGGACTGGAATTTGGGTTTTATGTACCTGGCTGGAAACGTGGGCCTTAATGCCAATTTGTCTGTTTGTGTAAACTGACAAACTGAAATACTATTAATATCCATTTGAAATATCTGCCCTTATGCTGTAGCTACTTAATCAGCCAGTCGACAACTCAGCCAGCATTACGCTTTGATTAATGACGACCATATAAATATAGGAGCAATAAAGTAGACAAAAATGCTTACTCTCGTCGTAGGAACCAATGGGGGAGTGTGAGCGGAAAAATACCGCACCGAATTAGATTATAAAACACTATAAACACTGTAAAAGTACAAGCGCTCTGAGAAACAAAGCAGCTAGAAACAAAATAGGCAGACGTGATTTTCTTACAGTGTGATTGTATAATCTGCTGATACTGCATTACAGCACATGCAATTCACTCACCGTAAGATGGTAAACAGTATGTGCAATTTCAGGGCATAAAAAAAGGGATTGGTCACATTTGGTTCATCTAGTCACAAACATACATGAAATTTATGCGACTTTTCTGTAAAATAATTGAACCTTTCAGTAATGGTTTCCTTAACATTTATGACTGTCCTTGTTTGATGCTTTGTTTATTTTCTTTATAATGTTAACACAGCCAGTAGTCCTAATAAGGACCAGCTAAAGAATCTTAACAAAAGCAAAAACTTTAGGTTGTGAAGTTTTTCACTTCTGATGGCTTTTACAAATTCTCAAGCTGTTCTATTCTGCATTCATTGCTACGGCTACATCTTACTCCTTTCTTGTCTCTTTTAGTTTAACCGTTTCCATACATTGGATTTTAAAAACAATATCTATCTGCCTAAATCCAGCACAACGTTTCCTCTAATTTACATTTAGCAAAGGCTATAACTAAACTGTTATTTATTGTAACATGTGCATCTATTAATTGGATGAATAGAAATATTTTACTGGGGTAACCGGTGATATTCCTCCATGTTTGAAAATAAATATAAATCAATTTACTATATTATTTGTCTTTTTAAAACACCATTTCTCAGGGGCTTTTACCCAGAGCGACATTTACCTCATGCCAGCTGAGCAGTTGAGGCTTAAGGGCTTTGCTCAAAAGCCCATCAGTAGAAGCCTGGCAGTGCTGGGATTTGAACCCACAACCTCAAGATTAGAAATGCAATGTCTTAACCACTTTGTATAACAGACACACACTATACTTTTCTCTTCCTTTAAACAAGTCATCGCTGCAATTCATTTTTCAGTAATAATCGATTTCACACTTCCCCGTCCGCCATGTCCGATTCCTCCCCAGGACTCCACCAGGAACATTGGGATTGTACGAGTGTCAAATTAAATTCATGAATTTTTTTTTTTCCTCCGATACGCTCTCAGATGTCGAGTTGCTTTTAACTGCACTAGGCTTTTCCCACCTAATTATGCATATGCCCTGCCTGCTCAGCAATGTTTGGTGATGATTCAAAGTCTTTCATCAATTCATAGTTAAAATATCCGAACCAAGCAAACCCACCGCACCTATCAATGCAGACACATCAAACACACGGCCAGAGACTGTGTGACTTGCAGGAGGTCAGCCGTAGCTGGGGGAGAAGCAGGCCGGTTGAGCTCTGAAGTGCTACTCCAGAGTTTGACGCCTGGCAGAGTTTGTGTACAGATGGCCTAGAGAGTAGAGCAGCCCACAGGCCCACGCTGCTCTTCATCTCACTGACACCGGATACATCTTCCTCTCAGTGAAGCAGCCATAAGCACACTCACAGCAGCATGCCATTCTAATCTATTCTCAGCACACTCGCTGACCTTCTGCTCCAGTGTCTGTCACCAGTGGGAGGAGCTTCTTACACTAATCTCAATTATCATCCTTCATACCCTTCACTTATCTACCCATCCACCTGGATGCCAAATGAATCTTTATCTAAACATTTTCTGTCTATCCACCTAACTGTTAATCTGTCTTCCCACTTCATTTGATATACACCTGTCTACCTACAGTGCAGTACGTATCTGCTGTTCTTGTCTGTCTATATATCAATCTTTCTAATCATCTGTCTGTCTCTTTTTCCATCCGTCTCCCTAATTGTCTCTCTATCTATCGGTCTGTCCACCTAATTACCCATCCATATATTCATTCATTCATCCATGCACTTTGTGTCCCGCTTTCAATTTATTAATCTAACAATTTACGGTATCAACCAATTCATTCATCTATTCACATATTTATTAATCCGTACACACTTATCTCCATCCATTCATCCAACTACTATAGTGCCTACTTGTTTATCCACCCATTTCTTTATGCATCCACATATTTAATAATTCACATAGATATCTATTTTTCTATTAACCCCATCCATCTACATATTTACAGTATCTGTCTATTTGTTCATACTTCATCCATGTATTCAACAATGAAACCATCCAAATATCCATATGACTATTTATCTCTCGTCCCACACCATATACACATGTATGAATTTCAAACTAATCTCGTAGTATGTCTATTTAACTACGCATCCATCCATCAAATCACCTGCCCATAAAAAGTTTTAGGGACTGTGTTATCTGTTTTAATTGACTGTATAAATTTTGTTATACTGTATATATATATATTTATTTCCCATGTCTGCATTGTTATGTACAAAACCATTGAATATTTCCAATAAAACTAACATTAAAAAATATATATTTGCATGCCAGTAAAGAAAATAACATTACATAATAATGTTGGCTCCTGGGTTTTGCATGAAAATATAAAGTAGTGAGTGTGACAAGTTGTACTAAGTTAGTACGAGAAATTTGGTATATTCTCCATCATGCTCATGCCAAAACCTCCAGCTATTTCACTTATAAAACTGCACAAATCTGTATCTACCACTGTTGATTATTCTCAAGATAAAGGTTTTCACACCAGATATTGACTGTGTGTATTTTATTAGTCTTTAGTGTTTTTTATTTTATTTTATTAAGTTTCTTTTATGCAGAAATATTTTCAAGTACATCTTTGTTTATGGCATTTGTTTATACGTGCTTAGGATGTCTGCACAGTACTGTTAGTAAAACAGCTGTTAGGTTTTACTGAGCATGCTGGAGAATAGGAGATCTTTTAATAACTTTAAAACATTTGCTCTTTCCCATTTTCATGCAAAACCCAGCAACCTATGTTTTTTGTTTCCATCTGAAAACCTTTATCCAGAGTGACTTATAAAAGTGCTCCTAAAGTAATTATCAATAAATAGTGGTTTACTTGGGTACTGTTAGTCAGCTATTCAGTCATCTACAGGAAGCTCATTCCACTACCAAGCTGCAAAAAGAGTTCCTTTTTAATGGCGATCAAATATAATACGAGTTCAACAGCATTAAATGATTAGATTAATTATTGATTAAATAGCAAACAATATTTACACTGAATTACAGAATAGCTCAAGAAGCCCGTTTTGTGCATCACAAGCGCGGGCAATTTATATGAAATCAATAAGGTGTGGATATGCAGGAGGCTGCTAAGGGGAGCCAGACATTCTACTAGGTCTTAGCACAGAGGTGTTGACCGCACACAGGCAGGTAAATTAGCATTAGCATGTATAGATCCACAGAATCAGCGTGTTGCTGGCATGCATTAACATTACGACTGACATTTGTCTGTTAACGTTCGCTCCTAACACAAGGGCGTCTCTGAATTGGAAATGAAGACTAGCACCAGTGTAGCTGGACAACATGAAATTGTACAACTACACTGTATAAATCTACCAGCCTGTAAGTGAAGGCATCTTTAGTATGATGTAATATAGAAAAGTCTTTATATGCAATGACATTCGCAGAAGCCAGGTACAGTACTGTACTTCTTAGCTTCGGCCAGGATTTGTCGGCTTGTCTTGATAAATATTATGTGTTTACCTACTGTGCATTTTCACTTCATCTTTTATTTTATTTATATTTCATTTACTTTTTTTTATTTTTATTTCAAAAAAGTTCATTGCTTTGTAGTAAAACTTCTATCCTTGTGATCAGAAGGAATATCTAGATTGCCAGAATGTCTTAACCTTAACTGAATAAGACCCCTAACTACCAACTGTTCAGCTTAGTACTTTGGATAAAAGCATCTGCCTCTCCCAAAAAGCACAAAAAGCACACTCCTCCCGCACCTCACAAATCATATTTTATTCAGTGTTCGAATTTTACTGTATTTTCTTACAGAAATGCCTCTTTTCAGAATACCGGGAACATTTTTTTTTTTAGGTTAAGAAATGGTTGTTGCTTCTGAAAAGCACAAAAACACCTTAGCTGCATCATATCTTTAGGTGATTTTGTGTTTGAGCTTATATGAAATAATTTTATTATAATTCTATTATATAGTTATTAATTATGTTATCATTTAGTATATATATATAATTATTATACATTATAATATAATGTATATTATACTGTGGTGGATAACGATAACAACAATAACTCTGTAAATGTCCAAATATTTATGGACCTGTCTGTATCTGCCGTAATTAATAATAATTAACATTTTTCATCAGCATGCCTATAGACAACAATCTGTGAAATTGTGAAAATTGTTCCTTGCTTATGTAGTACCACCGGAACAGTGGATTCAGGTAGAGTCCATCACACAGAATAATATTCTGATACCTGAACTTATTACAATATAAGAAAATCAAAGACCATTAATTAAGGTTATAAGCTTGTCACATGTTGAAAACACAGAGAAAAAGCACTTTTCTCAAATGTATCTGCGCACGCATTGACAAAAGTGTGCCACATTCCCTATATATGCACGAGAAAATTGAGTGTAAGAACTTGTATGACTTGACAGGAAAACAGTAGTAACTGGTAAGGGTGTAGTATTGTCTCCCTTGATGTGGTGTGAAGCTGCCACGCTTTTTTGTTCATGTTACGTTTTTTGTTTGTTCATGATATCAAAATATCCTGGCGAGGATGTGGTCGATGCAAGACACAGGAAGAACTTATAAGGACGTAGTAACAATGGCGTTGACCAGTTAACTACATAATGAACACATCTTAGGGACGTCGTCGTCATACTATAAGCATGACGCACATGGGAAAAATCAAATGGGATTCTGACTGTTGAGTTGTTGTTTGTTGTCTAATTCTGTAAAGCAGCCTTGTGACCACGACCATTGTTAAAAGTGGTATATAAAGAAACAGAATTGAACTGAAATGTCAGTGTGTCGTTGCTACGTCAATGGACTTCTTACAATGACTTCTTCAGGTTTGTGACATGACCAAGAAATCTGTAATAAATTCATATTACATTCTTGTAGTGTTTATCACATTTATGGCACAGATGCAAGAGCTCATCTATGTCACATTCAGAGAATTTAACCAGAGAATCCAATCCTTCAAACTGTCACAAACTTCACTGTGTGATGAAAAGCAGTTAAAAAAAAAAAAACTAAAAATTTTTATACCAACCCTCTGGACGCAATGACAACGTAGTAAGCGCCTGATAAGCTACCGGTAAAAGCACGGTGCGATCTAATTGGACATAGAAATAACTCACTAATAATCTGAACTCCTGAGCACATGAATAGGTACGTTGTAGGAAATCAGTGACAACACGATAGACGCATTATAAACCTAAGAGGCCGAGGGTAGGAAGTAGTATGAACTTGATAAATGCACATTTTTCCATTTTGACACCGTTCCCAGGATGTTGTTCGATATTTTTAGGAACCTGACGGCCTTCGTCGCAGTGTGACGGGAGGCTTAGTTACAATAATCAGAGTTTAAGTGATAAAAGTCTGCCAGGGGTGTCTTTTTACTTTCTCTCACATCCAAATAAAAACAGGTGTCTTCCTATTTATTTGCGCTGGATTACACCCATGAAAATTTGGCACCATATTTAGAGTCTGAATTCATTCCCTATTTATCACATAATGCACTATTTGGGTGTCAGCCATTTCGTAGTGCTGATCAAACACTCGGCGGACAATCGTATTCCTCAGGTAGTTCATTATATTATTACCCAGAGTGCTTTGTAAATCCAGTTTAAACGCTACTTCAGCACAATTGCGCCACAATGTATAGCTATTTTATTATTATTATTTTTCAGCTTGAACCAACAGATGTTAGTCAGGTTTGTAATAAATCTCCTTTAAATCTCCGTTAACGCGCCTGTCAGCCGACAGTAATGTTAATCTTTAGCACTGGAGTAATCTTCTATTTCATCACAACATAACGCATGTTTGGAGACAATGATACCTGTCTTACGATGACATTTCCAGCCATTGCTTCCTGCTATTGTCTGTTTTTATGCTACTGCAGGTCACTATGTCTTTCCAGCAAACTCTGTCGTAAATCAGTCTCTAGCACTGCTGCCCAGTACAGAACAGCTGATAAACAGTGAATGAGTCAGTGAGCGGACAATTTCAGATAGAGCTTTTAACTTTCCTGAACCTCTTCTTGTAAACTTCCTGCAATTATGTCACAAATCAAATGCATTTGTTGCCAAGAACAGGGCGTCCTTGTACAAATTTTTTAAAGATGTGCTATTGAAAGTGGATCAACTGGTCAGAAATGGCTCAAGTAATGTCTGTCTGTCTGTCTGTCTGTCTGTCTATCTATCTATCTATCGAGCCAGAGCTATCGACATATGCTGAACTACAAATTTACAAAAGTTGCTACCAATTTGGTGTGTTATAACATTATATCAAGATGCAAAGCCATTTCAATATTTATATCAGCACATGCTGTATTTCAACCGAATGTAAAAAGGCATTGAACCTGAAAAATTCATCACCATAGAGAAAATACTAAAGCATGGAAAAGAATGAAATTGCTAAACATGAATGTTTCATCTAGGCATCAGTGCTTTATTTGTGTTTGAGAATTTGGTTACTATTACTGTATATGCTGCATACACATATAAAATCTCAACCATATTTCATAACTAAAACATGGATCATTTGTTTTCTTTCTATTACCATCTCAGGGAGTTCTTCCTTGCCACCGGTGCCCTCGGCTTGCTCGTCAGAGACAATCTGGTCATTTTGATTCACACACATTTTCTCACATTTCATACGCATTTCCATAATTTTATTTTGATTCTTTAAAGCTGCTTTGCGACAATGATCGCAAAAGGGCGATGGTTGAAAGGGCAATAAAAATAGAATTTAATTGAAATTAATAACTGTTACAATTTCCTCAAAACTGCACATGATTACATGATCTTTTATATCTCATGGACAAAACTTTTTGTACAAATGAAATACAACTGAAAGTAAGGTCGCAGCTACCAACCAGGAAGGGTCACTTGCCTACGAACTGCTGCTTACGCACCATAAATAGGTGACATAACACTCAGGGAAAAGTACGCCACCCCTTTCCTTCTAACAGCACGCCCAGTCTGCTTCCTAGACTCCTAGTTCTCGTTCCTAGACTCCATGAGTTCAAACTTATGATCTCTGAATGATGGGGCAATGCACTGACAAAAAAACTGTTGCACCACCCGGGAGCCTATGTGTGTAAGGTTGAATGGCGCAGAATTGGATATACTGTATCTGAGACCGAGCAGCAGGTCCACTGGTCATGGCTGATCAAGCTGAAAACCGGTCACTCGCCAATCGATCAGTGCATTTTTAGAATATACCTGTGCTCACGCCCTTGTATCATGGTACTGTATCAAAGATTAAACCCTTTTTTTTACTTCTCAAACCTTAAGTAATTATGTTTCCCATCTAAAACTATGCATTATAGCGTAGGAGGAAACCACAAACACACTCCATGTTGAGATAAGAAGCTGCTGTGGATGCTGTAGTCACCCATTACAATAATCAGGAGAAAGTCTTGTTTAATGAATCGGCCCCAGGCTAACATCTGCCCCAAGCCATGTAAGGAAAGCTGAGTTCATATATCACAGCAAACTAATGAAGTGCTTCGGCTTTGCATTGATCGGCTTTAGTTACAGAGTAAATGCAGACATATTCTTTTAAAATAAGTCAAAGTGTATATTGTCTATTTACCGTTAGATACACAAAGTCAGTAGTGTCGGCTAGTGTGACGAAAATCTTATATGATTATACTGGAGGACATGTCTGTGATCTGTAATAACTATCATATAATGTTATAGGTTTGCTAACAAAACCATCGCAAATAACAGTAATTTGACAATGATACAGTAAGTCTTTCAAACGTTTTCTTTTCCAGGAGCATGTTCTTCAGTTGGATTTGTCGTTAAGTCCGACAAAGTGAGTCTTATACACCTTTGACCAACAACACATCACCGGAAAAGGGAATGAAAAAATTCCCATCAGTCATTGCGTCTCGCTGGAGTGTGGAAAAAATGGAGTCAGAAAACGGGTTATCATTATTATTGAGGACGACATCATATTAAAAGTATGCAAAAATTCACATTTAGTCTTATATAGGATAGTAATCGGTAAAAAATGAATAAATTCCTGTACATCTTTAATAAATTATTATAATTAATCAATAATTTTGTACAAGTTATACACGTTTCAACGGTATGTTTTATAATGGTATCAGATTTTGTTTCAATAAATATTCAATATTTGATGTCCGTAGTGTGAAATTTTTACGGCAGCAGCGACAGGTATCCGAGAGCCTTATGTTACCATGGTAACGCACCAGTGAAGTGATGTCAGTGCTGGTGTTTCAAATGGTGGAATTTTGTAGAGGGAAGTTCCCTTCACAGACATTCCCTGCAAACTGAGCAGGGAGTAGGGAGCACCCTGTGAAGTACACTTCGGAATGGAACACAGCCAGTATTTATTGATGCCATTTTGTCTCAGAGCTGTTTTCCACTGTACTGGACTGTGAACTCACCATCAGGACAGCTTTACAGCACAGTCATTTTCTATCATCCTGCTTCCGGACTGATTCATTAAAACTGGTGAAGACGACTAATTTCTCCCACACCCGCACACATACAATATATTGGACTTTGGACATTTTATACATTCACTTACACATAGTGTATATAGTTGTAAATATTGTTATCTGGTGCACGGCAGTGTATATTCTTTGTACAATACACGTGAGATACTGCCGCGATTCGTAGATGTGAGGTCTGTTTGTATCTGCGAAAATTTGTAAACTCGAATGTTCGTCAATCAGTGACTGTTCGTCAGTCAGGGACTTACTGTAGTATTAAATCAGTAGTGAAATAAATAAAAAAAGAAAGACAGAAAGAAACTGCATTTCTTTTTGGCTGTGAAAAACTGAATTCCATTTTTTTCCAATTTCCATTTGTACCAAAACTGCTAAACAGCAAAGAAAAAAGAAATTTGGACACTGTACGATTTAAAATCTTTGCTTTAATACTTAAAAAGTGAATAAACTGCTTCTAACCAAAATGTATCTTCATATTTACATTTATCAAAATTTCCTTTAACATGCCTGTCAGCCGACAGTAATGTTACTTTAAAGCACTTATATTTCCACATGACACAGTGAGTGTTCGCACACACCGATACCTGTCTTATGTTGACATTTCCAGACATTTTTTTGTTTTTATGCTACTGCAGGTCACTATGTCTTTCCAGGATGCTCTGTGTCGTAAATCAGTCTCCAGCACTGCTGCCCAGTACAGAACAGCTGATAAACAGTGAATGAGTCAGTGAGCGGACAATTTCAGATAGAGCTTTTAACTTTCCTGCTATCTGAACCTCTTGTTGTGAACTTCCTGCAATTATGTCACAAATCAAATGCATTTGGTGCCAAGAACAGGGCGTCCTTGTACCTAGTTTGTAGAAGGGTTGCTATTGATAGTGGATCAACTGGCCAAAATGTCACAGTGGACTGGAGTTTTTCTCCAAAAAGTTTTGCTTGGCCGTTCAAAAAAGTTAAATCCAATTCCTACAACGTCTGTTGGGTTTATGTCTTTCAAGAACACAAAGAACACTAGCAAAAACTATCAACCTATACTGGACAAAATGTATAACTGTAATAAAAAAATCACATATAAAGTGTTAGAAAATCCAAAATTTTTTCTAGAGAAACTTAAATTTATTAAGACCGATAATTTGTCATTTCAAATTAAGACTTTTTATGAAATCCCAGACACCCTGCAGAAGCTGCCAGCTGAAGCATGACTCAGATCCACATCCTAATCATATAAAGCTAGTGCGAAACGGCACTTATTGCAAAAACATACCATTTTACAGTCTTTTGTTCTCTCTGCAGTCAATAAAATGAATTCCTTAACTCCTTAAAGGTAATTTTACTGATTTACTGCTGCTGCTGCTTCAAATGTTTAAAGCGATACACAAACCGATCTCTTTTCCTTTAGTAATGGACAATAACGTTTTCTGAATCAGGATGTAATTGAAGGCTTTGCGAGCGCTGATTATACAGTAATCTAAATGTTAAAAACACCCATCATAAGGAAAACTATCGATTTATTTTAATTATTCAGAGAAATAAAAAGACATAAATTACATTTATCATCATACAACATTCTCAGAAATTTGACCCACACAAATGTGTCTCTGTATATACAGTATAACCCAATATGGCGGGGCTAACATTAGCCTTAGTTTGACACACATACAGTATACACACATCTGGTGTGAATAATCCTCTTTTATTCAGTGTGTGTATGATGTTGTCGAATGCTTTCCAAACACACATGGGAAAAAAAAAACAGAATGACACCAGATTAAGAATATTTTAAAATCCCTAAATCTGGGCTAACACCGGTTTTTACCTGTACAATACCATCCAGAATGTTTACTTTTTTTGCTTAATCCTAATTTTGTCATGTCCAGCTCACACTTGTCATTTTAGAGCACACCGCCATTAGAGACTGCTACGTATCAACCAGGGAGGGTGTGTATGCTATCTTCCTATGACACAATGTGAAGCCGCAGACCGGGGTTTATTGAAGTACTGCTCACAAACTGTTACGCGTGTCATGACACTCCCATGGTAAAGTGCTATCCGCCCCTTTCGCTTACATGAACTCAAAGACAGCCATGATTGGCTAGTGTCGCTATGACTGATGTGCAACTGCGAGTATGCCATCACCTTGAGAGAGCACAGCCAATATGGTCTCTTTAGATTCCCCTGTAGCATCGTCCGGGAATTGCGCCACTGAGGACTGTAAACTTTTTTTTTTTATGTTTCACAACATTGATTATCGCAATTATTTCATCATATTGCAAGTCTCTAGTAGGGAATAAGGCTTTGTCATTCCCAGTGGTGCAAATCAAAACACAGACCTTCAGCATATAAATAATTATGAATTCTTTTGTCCTGGCTAATTGGTGTCACTTCTGATTAAGTTTCATGATGTGTGCTTAATTAACGCTGAAATAAACATATTTTTTACTTTTGCTTCATTACATACACTCCTACTGTATATATGCTGATTAATTCGGCATCCAAACGCCAGAACAATTCATCTCGATCCATTCAGCTTAAACTGGAACAGGACTTCACATAAAACCCACTGAAGTGCCAATCTCTCAGGGGAGAAAAAAAAAACACAGGCTGTATGAATAGGAATGCAGAGTGCTTCTGTGAGTTAAACGGAGTGCACAAATAAACCCAGATAGTGCGGATGAATAACTGGTATGCTGATGGTTAGATATATTCCTGTGAGTATTTCCGCTGCGAGAGCTCTTCTGTCAGTTGACAAATAACGAGCTCTATGCCTTCTTAAGTGCTCAATTAATGTGGAATGTCTCTCCAATGTTAAAGGCTAGATTCGCGAAACGGCATTAAAGCTAATTTGGACTGACGCTTCGCAGCTCTCGGCCTGGTGAGCGCCTAACCACTGAGTGACACCATGGGAGGCTTCATCAGGCGCGTGAGCTGATCAGAAACCAGACCTACAGCGCCGGAGGAAAAAAAAATGTATCAGGAACCTGCAAATAAATGCAGAGAAATGCACAGGAGGAGATTGCTGGGATGCTGACTAGCACAAAAGCATGCTGTGACACACACTACCTGGAGATCTCTAGCAGTTCAGCATAAATTGTGCTTTTGGGCTCATTTAAAACCACAACAGGGTGCCTGGAGGGATCCTAGAGTTGTAATGTAATCCTTTTTTTTTTTTTTTTTTTTAAAGATCTGTCAAACTACTTACAGTGTAATTTTGCAGTAGCGATATAACAAATATAAACACTTGCATTAGACTTTATCTATTTATAGTTCTTCTACAGCAAGTAAAAACTACAGCCTTCCACAAAAGTTTCTCACAGTGTGTCATTGGTGGCTATTAAGCTATTAAGCACAGGAAGGTGTATTTGCTGTAAACACCGTGAGAACGGAAATGTGTTTTTTCTGAGGCCAATAGCAGGTATATAATATATAATAGGTGTACTAATATTTAATTTTTTTTTTAATAAAGAATTAAATAATGAACCCTATTACTACTGTGCATGTGCATTTACATGGATTCTACTAATAATGGGAATGATAGCCCGATCAGAATAAAACTGCAGCATGTAAACCCCTCAATCAGAACAGTCTGATATACAGTATGAGGGTGAGTCAAAAATGATCTGTAATCATAAAGTGCCTGTTGGCCGTGCTGTCTTATCAGCGCTTTCCGTTCAAGGCTACTGTCTCCCCAGTCAGTGCAGAGCAGCTGTGAATGTGTTTCAAAAAATGTTTATGTGTAAAAAATAGGTACCAGGTACAGAAACATCTCCACAATCTGAAGTATGGGATGGAAACATAGCCGACCAAGAAAAAGTTCAAAAGTTAACCATCAGCTGGAAAATTGCTGCTCACCGTATTGAAAGTATTGGAAATTTCAGAAAAAAGGTTCAACAATCAAAAGTGCTCATTACAGTGAGATGCTTATTGAAGAGCTGAAGTCTAAATTTCAGATTAAACTTCTGCCCACACTGTCGACACTCTGGCAAAAACGTCATTTTGAGGGGTTAAAGCGTCCTCCCTATAATCCTGCTCTCGCCCCAACAGACTTTAAACCTGTTTGGATTACCTAAAAGCATCTTTACAAGGTCAAAGATCCACTTCTGATAAAAAAGTGAAGAAAGCGGTGTATTTGTGGTCTGCAGCTCAGCATAACATTTTTTTTTAATGTAAGGGAATACGAAAGCAAGAAGAATGATGCATTTGTCTTCATCAAGGCTCCTTCTTACACCCCATGCCCACCTGAGCACTATGAGCTCTAGAGCCTTTAGCTGTACTGCTCCTCGCCTCTGGAATTCTCTCCCTGAAAACATCAGTAACACAGACTCTCCAGTCAAATTCAAAACTTACGACCCATTTATTCAGAAACGCTTATTCTACATGAAGTAAGGCTGCACTCAAATCTCAAATCATAAATGTCTTAAATCTCCATTTATACCTCCTTCTGAACCGTCATTTGTTTTAAATGTCTTAAATTGACACTTTTCATTTGAATCTTCTCTTACAACTCAGTTTTATCTCTTTTATCTTGTTTTACTGTTTCATTTATTCTCGTTTGATCTGGACGGCGATCTTGGGTGACCCGAAATGCGCCTATATAAATAAAATGCCTTATTATTATTATTATTATTGAAATAAATTTTACAGCCAAAGTGTCGCTAATTCCTGATTACTAAACTCACTCAGACCAGGCTATAATTCAGACTTTTATCAACTAAATTGTTAATTGGCTGAGGAAGACTGCTGCTGAGTTCTGTTGGGAAAAAAAATAATAAATTAAAAAAAATAACAGTAGGTAATTCAGCCAGGTGTTTTCTCAGAGAAGGTCAGAGAAAACAGGTACAAGGCCGATCTGAATGGCTGCCGAACACAGATTCAGGCATCTTTAGACAGACCGAGTGCTTTTAACCACTAGGTGTTTTACACTGGCTTCTTACCCAACACTATTGTAGAGAAAGATTGCCTAGACAATGCAATAAATAACATTATATATATTTTAAAAAACTCACTGTTTTAGTGAACCCTGTTTATAACTGTGAACAGAGAGACGAGATGTTATAGATAGAACAGTCCACTTTTGCCAGTTTGTCAGAACTTTGCCGGAGTCATCTTAGGACTCTTCCTTTAATTAATCTTTTTTAAGACACATTAAGACTTTCCAAGAAAACAAATATAGTAAACACCCTACACAAATTCCTCAGAAGCTGCCAGCTGATGCATGACTCAGGTCCAAATCATAATCACTGAAAACGGTGTAAAAGCACGTACTGAAGAGAAGAAAAACTCTTCAGATTAAAAAAACAATTTAAAGTCTTTCATTTCCTTTGCAGTCAATATAACGAATTTGTAACTAAGACATTACTGCTTTTTTGCTTCTTATTGTAAATATTTAAAACAACATACAAAGAAATTAAAATACTTTTTTCTAAATTAAATAATACAAATTTTCTATTATAACCGCAAATTTGACAAATTTGCACTGATTATATACCAAATATAATTCTATTCTACAACAATAAAATGACAAAACATTTTTTTTTCCATTTTTATTCATCCATTATATATACACCACTCATCTTGTGTAGGGTCAGAAAAACTCAGGAACTGTGTGTGTGTGTGTGTGTGTGTGCACGAGATTGTGTGTGTATACCAACTTATTGTAAATGTAAATGTAACTTTAGCCCGGATTTCCCCATGTCAATGCATGTCTTTGTGTCTTCGTAAAAGAAGGCAGTTAACTTTAGACACACACACACCTACTGTGAATAATGCTGTTTCATTCGATATCTGTATCATGACGTTGATACATTGTGATGTCGATGCTTCCCAACCTGATCTATCTACCCCAAACTGTTATCGTAACCAAAGGTTGGCTGAAACGGGCCACAGTACGACTTCATCCTCACTTTAAGGGGAAGACACTTGCTCACGACTGCAGATTCTTGCAACTCAAAGGAGCGCGCACTCCCACATCAGCTCATACTGTACATTCCCGGCAAATTTAGAAATGCCAATCAGCCTGGAGGACCTGGATGAAACCCACGTTCTGCAAGTTCCACATACACAGGACGGGGATGAGGTTCGAGGAGGTGCCATGTGAGCCATGGAGCTTTTAAACCCTGAAGGACACCAATTGAAAAGTTAATGATTCTGAACAAATAATAATAAATTTTTTTTTATCTTGGTGTTTCTCACTCACTCACTCATCATATATACCGCTTAATCCTGTATTCAGGGTCACGGGGGGCCTGGAGCCTATCCCAGGAGACTTAGGGCACATGGCAGTGTACACCCTGGACAGGGTGCCAATCCATCGCAGGGCACAGACACACACACACTCACTCATTCACACACTATGGGCAATTTGGGAACGCCAATTAGCCTAATCTACATGTCTTTGGACTGTGGGAGGAAACCAGAGTACCCATAGGAAACCCACCAAGCACGGGGAGAACATGCAAACTCCATGCACACAGAGACGGGAACCCGGACCCTGGCGGTGCAAGGCGACAGTGCTAACCACTACACCACCGTGCAATCTTGGTGTTTCATTTTTTGAAAAAAAAAAAAAATCTGATTTTCCAAAATAATGTTTATTTCTTTTTTACTTCTATTTTAATTCCATGTTATACTGTAACTTTAAAATTTGTATATTTCAGCCAAAATTTTTATTTGAAATTATTTTTTTTCTTTAATTAAATTTTATTCTCTAGTGCATTTTTCCTTTCTTTTGTAGTGGAATCCTTCTATTCTATTCTATTCTATTCTATTCTATTTTTCCATTTTTAGGTCATGGACAGTCGTGTAAGCATTTCACTGCATATCTCTGCATATCATACTGTGTATGGTTGTGTACGTGACAAATAAAATTTGAATTCGGATATATTTTATGGAGCGAGTATTGTAGGTCGCACCGTAGATGCCAAGTGTTTTGTCACTGTTTATGCATATGAGCGCTGCATAAGACTCTTGATTATGTTAATATATTCTGAGTTCACAGCCTGACAGCTAATCTGACAATGAGATACGATGCTGTTTTAAATATACAATATCAAATAAACTGGAAATTAATTTTTTTACTACTGTAGATCCACACAGTGTGTTGCTGCTTCTGAAATTTCTACTCATGTGTTTCTCTTCCCTGCATTGTCAGCTGTAACTGACAGCACGATCAAAGTCTGTTCGTTCAGACTAATGAAGGACATTCCACCTGCATTCCTCTCTCTCTCGCCTCCCTCACTGTCTCACAGACATCAGTTTGTCTCCGCTCTCTCTTTCCACACTCTCTCAGAGTCTTCCGTCTGATACTTATCTTTCCCCCGCTGCGATCAGTCATCTTCGCTCTACTCCTTCATCCATCTACTCACGCTTCCTCCATCTTGGCAGACGGGTCGCTCTCTGCACTGCGGAGCGTGGCACAGAGCCCAACCTCGCTCGGCCGTGAAGCCACGCTCCCGCGAGCACATGCACACCACACACACACACGCACAACTGACAAGTCAGGATACTTCTCATATATCTAATAGCACAGAGATGATGGGCATGAAAAAGAAAGAGCAAGACAGAGATAATGGGAAAGGTGTAAAATGGGAATAAGGAGAGATAGATACAGGCATAATGAGAGCGAGATACAGAGAGAGACATAAAAGAGTGTGAGACAGAAAAAAAGATATAAAAGAGAGAGAGAGAAAGAGAGAGACAGAAAGACAGGCTATGAAAGAGAGATAAAGAAATATATAGGGAGACAGGAAATATGGAAGCCAGAGACAAAGAAAGACAGGCAGCGAGACAGAGAGAGAGAGAAAAAGACAGAGTGAAATAGAGAAAGGCAGAGAAAGAGAGTGACACAGAGACAAATAAAGAGAAACAGAGACAGAGAGAAAAAGCAAGACCGAACGAGAGAGAAAGACAGATAAAGGAGGAGTGAGACAGAAAGGCAAAGAGAGAAAAAGTCTGACACAGATAGAGGGAACCAGAGAGAGAAAAAAGATCCTGAGGGACAGAAAATGAGACAAAAAATGAGATGGACACAGAGACAAAAGAGGGAGAGACCGTTAGAGATAGAGAGCTGTATTTTCTAACCTCTAATACGTTAGAATTAAGCAACAGACAAAAATCTGCCAATTTCTAATTAATTAGGAACAAACTCGGCCACATTTCCCCCCCACTATTTTGGATCTACATGTTTGCTGAAGCCTGTTCAATCATCCATAATGACCTACTGAATCAATTTACCATTATCCTCCCATTTAGATGCACATAACAAATCATGTTAGTCTTAAAGAACTTGCAAAGGAGAAATTGATAAAGCAATAAAAAAAAGTATGAGGAATGCAGACTCAATCAAACATGTCCTTGTAGTGGCCTCTGCTGAGATAAATATCAGCTCGCAGACATGTTTTGGCATCACACACACCTCACCTACACCTCTCACTTGTCCTTTTGAAGCTGTGAGCTCACCTGTTCTCCCATGTTCGATACAGCATTGTTTGTGTTCCTTTGACAGGGATTATGCTTTATGTAAACCTCTCAGGTCTCTATATGGTATTAAATAGAATATAAACTGCTTGGCCACAAAAAGATTTTGGTGGGTCATTTCAGGTGGGTCAATTTATTGCAACAAAAAAAAAAACAACTAAGGAGATTTGAAATGACTTGAACTGGAATAAGAAGCCTTCAAAACCTGGAATGATAGTGCTAGACCATCAACTGTGTGAAAGAAATGCGGTCAGGAAAAAACTCATGAATGGAGAATGGAGCTCATTTACACACTTGGCGAAGGTCCATAGTAAAAAAAATCAGGAGTAAAAACCTTAGCTATGTTTAATTGCAATAGTAAAAGCATTTCCAGACACACACAATGTGATGAGCGCTCTCGGGATTGGGACTAAACAGCTGTGTGTGTCCATAAGACAACCACTTGTCAGTGAGACTAATCAGAAATAAAATGCTTCAATTTGCTGGGGAGCATAAAGATTGGACTTTGTGCGCGTCAGGGTAAAAAGGGAAGCTCATGACGCGATGCACCCATCATGCATTCTGTTCACTGTACAAGCCTCAGGAGGCGGGGTTATGATCTGGGGTCGCTTCAGTTGGTCAGGTCTAGACTCAACAACATTATATGGCAATAAAATGAAGTCAGCTGACAACCTGAATGTGCTGAATGACCAGGGTATCACATCTATGGAGTTTTTTTTTTTTTTTTTGCCTGATGGCACAGGTATATTCCAGGGCTCAAACTGTGAAAGAGGAGCATGAGGAATCATTTTCACACATGAACTCGCCACGACATAGTGTTCTGTAATCAAAGCTAAAGATGACTGAATTAAATGAATGAGTGAGTGTTTTTTTTTTCAGTGTATATCCAATATGTGGTCATGCGTCTTGAATGAGAATGTTTGCCGTTTGCTGATGTCATCAGTCAGACCTGGCAGCATTGGAATTTCACAGCAATGCTGGCAACAACTGGTAAAACAGCTAAAGCAAGGTCTCAGGCTTTCTTCCTTTTTGTGGACCTCAATGAATACAGCAGAATAACTGCTTGCCATCCTCCAGGGCAAAATCCCAAGCATATATATATTTTTTTGTTGCCAGAATAGCATCCATTGTTTGAAATGAATGAGTGGGAGCACAAATATGATGTGCTTTAACCCAGCCGGCATGAGCAGAAACGCATCCATGTGGTCATGTGGGTTGCATCAGAGAACTGACGCATCCACATTAGAGTCAGATAAAAGTCATTCGTAATTATGAATGTAACCCGTAATGACGTGCAAATCCGGTCTGAACCAAAAAAAATAAAAATAAAAAAATCTGAATTGAGCAATATGGCATATGATGTGAACGCAGCCTTAGAGTCTCTTAGATTAAAATTTCTCATTCCGGTTGCAATAGTTTCCCTCAAAATGCTCAGGATGAATTTATTACGGCACTGAGGTAACAAGTCAAGCAGCATGATTGTTTACAGACCACAGATATTTTCGTAGCTTGTAGGAATCTCATCTCAGATAAGATTAGGACATTTATTGCAACACACTGACCGAGCAACCAGCACGGTTAAAAAAAAAAAAAAAAAAAAAAAAAAAAAACCGTATTAATTTGTAAAGATCTTGTGGCGAAATGAAAGCAAACCTTTTCAATACTCGACAAGGCTGACAGTTATTTCTGTCTACTCGATAACGTTTTGTGTTGAAATCCTTTCCGTTGTCTGTCTTCAATGCGTCGCACTCTCCATTCGCCCATTCCACTACCAAATTGGGCCAGAGTCAGCAGACACAAAAGGATAGACAATCTGGGATCAATTGCCTTCCCTGATTTGAGTGAGCTCGGCCCCG
Source organism: Clarias macrocephalus (assembly GCA_011419295.1). Taxonomy (NCBI): domain Eukaryota; kingdom Metazoa; phylum Chordata; class Actinopteri; order Siluriformes; family Clariidae; genus Clarias; species Clarias macrocephalus. The sequence continues at coordinate 76,566 of JAAGKR010000389.1, forward strand.
AAAACACATCTCATCCCCGGCGTTTGTGAATGCGAGTGGCCAACAATAGAGCCATGAGCTATTAAGTGGTGAATGGATAAACAAACGAGTGATGCCAGCAGAGTCAAAGCTTTGTATTAGAGACCGGAGGGAAGTGCATTAAGACAGAAGGGATGAACTCTCAAATGAACCATCAGGGCATCATGTCGGCTTCCCTTATTGCCATTCGATCTACAGCCATATTAAACAAACTGCAAACGCACAATTGTGTTTTTACTGCGCTGTGGACGCTGTGGACCTGTCCTCATTATTTGCCCTTGGGGAAATTGCTGTTCACGTCCTATAGAAGGGTACACAGTTCAGTTTGACTGCTCATAAAGTATCAGGATCAGGCGTTGTTTTTTCTATGAACTGCAAAACCACCAGTCTTTTCCCAATCCCTGAGAGAATAGTGACTCGGTTATCTTACCAGGAAAATTGTTCTCTTGGTTCACATAATGGTATAACTCATTAGAGCGGCATTAGTGTGTCATCGGGGTCATGGCATCAAGTTGTTAAATCTGTAAAGATCACTCTGGATTGCTCTTCAGCTTGTAATGTTTATCTGCGTGCCTGCAGTGTTATCAGATTAGACTTCTCACCAGCACAAGGAAAACTTCAATAAGGCTGAAACAAGTCCGATCTACACAGTATACGACCAGGCAAACGTCTCGACATACCGTCTAATTCAGTGTCTTTTATTTGTATTACATTGCCTAGCCAAAAAGGTCACACACACTAAGGTTTCATTCAATCACCTCTAGCTTTGATTACAGCACACAATGTGGTGTGTGAAAATGATTCCTCGTGCTCCCAGAATCACACGGTTATTTATTTCCACCTGTCGCAGAAGAATATGAGTTGGCGGACGGAAATAACCGATTAAATAAAAAAATCCTAATCTTTTGATAATAAATTGTGGTTTCAGAACTGTGCTGTTGCATCAAATATCAGCATGGCTGTTATCCCTCCCCCCCCCCCCCCCCCCCCACTACGACCTCGTGCCAGCGATCGTTAGTTTTGCTTTTACTCCAAGGACATTTAAAGGCCCAAAAGGTGGGCCATCAAGACTATTAACAGCTATTTTATTTCACAAGTAACTACTAATATACGAAAGTTTCTAATGTGATACCTGATTTTTAAGACCTTTCTGAATAACCCTGACTCCACCTTACCTGACAACAGTGCAGACTCCACACCCACTGGTTCTCAAGTAATCCTAACGCTGACATTCTGAGCTACAATGGAGGCTCTCCACATCATTTCACAGCCTTTAAGCATCACTCAGCTCACTCTATTTGTGGAAACCTGGTTGTTATTGGAATTTATGGAAAACTTGACAGTTGGTTGGGAGGCCTGCTGGTGCAGATTCACTGTGTGGTGCGTGATGATAAAATGTCCAGCAGGCCTGCACCTACTGTACATCAAATATTCCACTCTTATAATGTGTGAAAGGAGTGAAGAGGAGGAGAGGAAGAGGGAGGGACGAGATGGTAAAAGGTCTTGCCAAATGCACAGCTGCTTTCCTGCTTTTTTTTATGGGCTTTCAGAAAGGAACTAACAGAAAAGACACTTCCTCCACACTACTCTGAAAAGGCCTTTCTCCCTGCCCACATATCCGGATTATAGCGGTATTTTCCTTTATGCTGAAAAAATATTATGTCACTACAGCAGAAGTCAATATGAAAAAAAAAACCTAAAAAAACAGTTGAGTAACCCAAATGAGTCATGAAACTGGTTTAGATTCCAGTTGTGGAGATGCAAGCTCTTTGAATATGTCTTGGAAATCTTATGCCTAGAGACAGAATCAACCCCACCCCACACACACACCCCCATAAGAGAGAACACTAATGCACTATAAATTATACAAAAGTTTGACTGCTGGTGCCTAAACTACAGCGTATTTGTCCATCAAACCTTCTCTCTAATTAGCTTCGCTGTAATGCAAAAGTGTTTGCCTAAGCAATGCTATATCCTTCCAACTCCTCTCTGAGAAATTGAATGTCAGAGAATCTTTGTTTAGTCATTTAATCTTGGACAGCCATTGTCTAGTCATGTCATTTTAATTTGTCTAGTAGTGATTCACTCCACTTGAGCAACACCCCTGATTCATAAAGGCAGGACTAATGCCAACGGAGCAGCAAACACACAAACACTATCAATGGAACAATGACGAAGTTGGCTCGGGGTCTTCCCCGTTACATAACAAGATCAGATTCGGAAACATCACTCATCTGCTCAAACGCTTTACGACAACAAAGATATAATGATGCGCCCAGCATACAGATTCAAAGCAAGAAAGAATAAAAACTTATTTTTGGATAATGGTGGGCAAAAAAAAAAAAAAAAAAAAAAAAACTCATGGCTCATCATGGCAGAATCCCACGCAAACAGATATTGTTAATTGTGCTCGATTCCTTCTGTTGTTTTTCAGAGGATATACAAACTGTCTTTTTTTTCTTTTCTTAAAAGAAACCACACATTAAACTTTAAACATTTGCCTCTGAAGTGTACTGGTTGTTATCTTGAAATCCAAATCAACTGGGTGGCATATTGACAAAAAAAAAAAAAAACTGCATTAATCATTTTGCTGTTGTGCTGTAAAAAAAAACCCTCCAGGGCATCTATGTACTGTAGATGATATGAACATTGAATATCAATTAAAAAAACAACTTGCAAGAAAGCAATAAAAACTTTCACATAACCATCACATTTAATACAGTATAAAGTGTTTTAAATATCTATGAAACTACACACAGACCAGAGGCAAAACAATTAAAATATTATTGCTTTGTCTGTCAACAAATCTTAGTGATCATAAGGTCCTCGTTTAGACTAGTTAACACTCTCAAGTCACCAGGACTTAAAAAAAAAAAAAAAAACTCATTAAAGCAGAAAGTACACTGTATTATATCTAGTCGCTGTTCTAGTTGATTAGTCATTTTGTAATTGCTGCAGTTATCGTCCATGTTATTATTATGATTTAATAAGGTAAATAATAATTATAATTATTTATTATTGTTCCTTGTGGTTAAGGTGGGAACTGCAACAAGCGGATTCACAGAGGAGAGCAGAAATATTAACTCTGGGCTATGCTCTATGAACAACTTTACCGGGGGAGTGAACCTGATCATAGATCAGACAGAATGCTAATGACAAGGACGACACCAAGATTCTACATTCTACACAAAGTTATCAGAATTAAATGTAGTACATTTAAAAAAACAAACAAACAAACAAACTGTAAATGCATACAACATTCTATGCATCACAGAAACATTTTTTACACCATCATTCCGTATTGAAAAAGCTTTCCACCCTTATGGTGTCTAAGCGCTAGTGAAACGCTGGGATAAGTGCATTGGTGTAGAAGAGGGGATTATACAGAGAATTAAAAAGGAGTTTTTACTCTCATAACTGTGTTCTGTCATTGTGCACAATCAAACGTCCCAGTTTGACTTGAACAACCCTCATATACACCATTTAGGCATAAGAGTACAATATAAAATTTTGTTCCACCATGGTGTGGCTCTGCACGGCATTCGAAGGCGTTGGGGGAGGGGTTGGGATGGGTGTTGAACTTGTTTGTCTGGAACATACAATAAGATGTGCTCGATTGGGCTGTGAATTGAGGAGTTTGGAAGTTGGGTCTGTCACATTGGGCTCTTTGTCTGTTGGGGCCCAGGCCTGTTGGGGTGGGCTGTGCTGCAATGGGGGTTCTGGTGTTTTTCTATCATGGCCTGCATTAACTTTTTTTGCTGACTTGTGCGGCACTGGCGTGTCTGTAGGATTGGATTGGATGGGCTGCCTTGAGGTATATGCGGGCATGGATTCGCCTTGGGTGCCAATGATCCTGTCGCCAGCTTACTGGTGCATAATTGGTCGTTAACATTATTCAATTTATCTGTCAATGGTCGTTATGTTATTGTAGATCTGTTTGTTTATACACAAGTATACACAGACACACATACGTGTAAAAGAAATGTATATGAGTATGATGTATATTATATTAATATAGTATTAATAATATTATCATATACATATAAAATACATTTAATATTGAAATATTTATACATATATAATACATACATATATACACACACACACACACACACACACACACATATCACACACATATACTGTCATACTGTATATATATATAGACACACAGAAATTTTGTTCTGGTTATAGATTACACTTTTTGTGTACACCTAATGTTTTTGTTCAATCACATATTTTATCAGGTTCCATATCACATACTCGTTAAACTTTTCACCAGAACCAATAAGACAGTTTACACCTGATAGTTGCATTTACACAGTCATACAGCATTTGTGTGCAATTCAATAAGTTCTCTCAAGCTCTGGAGATGGAGCATATGGATTTCTGTTATTCAGCGAGAAAACATTTCCTGAGTGCTCCACAGGAATGGAGCGGGCAGACAGCGATCGTTAGTTTTGCTTTTACTCCAAGGACATTTAAAGGCCCAAAAGGTGGGCCATCAAGACATCAGATAAGCATTATCTCCATCAATCAATAGTCTCTAGCCGGCATGCTTTTCATAACCTTTATTTAATCCTGCCAGGGTTGCTGAGCATGCTTCTCCAGAGGGGCTCTTTTCAGGTGCAAGGAACCTGAAATGCAGGGTTAAGTGTCCAACAGCGAGGGATTTAGGACTTGTAGGACCTGTAACGTAATGTGGCGGCTTTACCCCACTGAGCAGCTCAACTAGCACAATGGAATAAACTTAAGGACCCAGAATGAATAGAGGTGGAACAATAAGGAGAAACTCACAGCATTATAAAGACTCAACCCAATATCACAGCTTGTGGATGAAGAGTGGGGGAGTGTATTCAAGCACTATATTAAAAAAATATATGGGTAAAAGTTCCATGAAATAAATTGGTTCTAGATATAAACGCTAGAAAAAAAATGTTCTCGTATAAATTGCACCGGGTGACATAAAAGAGCGAGAACGAAGGTCCTCAACAGTGTAAAACCATATTTAAATTGAGTCTTAACAAAGACCTTAAAATTCCCAGTCAGTACAACTGGTTTGGTAATATGCAGGTAGAAAATTGACTAACCTCAAATGGAAACCAAATGCACCAAAATGAACCAACTCGACATTGACGGACTGGTGTGCCACTCAAGATTTCACGACATGTTCTCAGACTATGATAACGAAGATCAGAAAAAATCCAGTGGTCACTCGAAAAGAGTTGCCTGAAATCAACAGACTGCATCACATCCATCTCTGTTCCTGAACCTTGCACTGAACTCCTCTGTTAAAAGGGGAAGCACATAGATGTACGACTGAAAGCATCCGGTGAAATCCAAACTCTTTTGGAATGATACTCTGGTGTAGAATTAAAAAATAGCAATAATTCAGCTGATTATGTTTGGAGAAAGAAGATACACAGTACACAGAGTTGGGAGCATCATGACATGGAAATTGATGGAAACATGAATGAAGAGATGGAACAGAACAGATCAGCCAAGAAACTGAGAAGATTGATCTTCAACAAGACAGCGACTCCAAATATACAGCCAAAATAACTCAAGGAAAGCTTTGCATGACCTGTCTTCTGACTTGATTCCAACTGAAGATTTATGAAGGATTTTTGAATTGCAAGTCCATCAGACGGACCCTCCTAACCTTGGGGAATTGAAGACGATTTGCCAAGTGGCAGTTACGCTACTGTGGAAACCTTAAAGTATGGTGAAGTTGTAATGTTAATCTGTTCTGTCAGAGTACTTTTCTGTATCAGCTTTTTTTAAACATACATTTAATCTTATGTTCATAAATATATTAATATAATATTTTTTTTAAATTTATTTTTAATAATATAATAATTTTTTCATATTTACGATTACACAGTCTTAATTCACCGTGTTAATTATGTGTAAATGAAAAGTGATCACGTGCGCTGGAAGTGCTGTATATTAGATAACTACGCAGACAGCACACATACAGTAGTGCTGTATGTCTCGCTGACATCGGCCTCAGAGTGACTCTATTTATAGCATCTCACAAGCATTGCTGGACCGTCTGATGTGTAATGCTCTATTTCCCAGCTCATCAAAAGTCTCAGCTAGGTCGGCCTAGGGTCAGACTCTACCAGAAACCACTACAGAGCATGTCTGCTTGTGCAGGCTGGTTTATGCTTCTGTGTCAAGCCTACGAAGAGCCTATGGCCTTGTGAGCATTTACACTTGTGCGCTGATGTGTCTGAGCCACTCTGTACTTACACAGCCAAACCACTAGTTGGCGGTGGGCTTTCTATGCCACCATTCTCTGGTGAGTTCATTGTGAATTGCTGACAGGCTGAACTTCATTATGTTCGCTCAAACAAAACTGCAAGTACAAGAATTTCTGTACTAATCCTCACACAACCCTTGTGATGGACAGACTGTGATTTCCCACGACATTAGTGGTTTTTGGGTAAGCTTTCACTTGAGGTAAATTCTTTTAATTCTGTGACAGCTAATTAAGCTGCTAGTAAAGCACGACCAGGTGTGCCACACCATAGGTGAAGAGCACAGATGCTGGTGCTCTATAATTTTTTTCTTACATTGCCAGAATTTCAGAATAGTATTTAATGGTTGCAACAATATTAGAGATGGTGGAAGTTATAAATCAAATAATTTTGTGTGCTGATTCACGCATCGCCACATTGACTCCAAAATGTATTATTAAATGATTTACTTAATTTATACTAGAGATGCACCGGTCCATACAGTCCATACAGAATCGGTTATATGACTTCTGATTGGTGCAAAAGGAAATCTTTTATTGTGTTAATTACATTATCAAAACTTGCATGCGTTAAAAAGCCTCCAGTATTCCTTTTTCTTCAAACTCTGTAAGCGAATTAGTATCGGAATACACTTACTGTATCCCATACTGTATGTTTACACCAGTCTCAAAACCGTGTGCGCTGATTACTCTCTAAACACCCATTAAAAGCTGCACGCATGCTCATGCTCAAAACTGCACACAACTTTGGAGGCATTTGAGGCAGTAAAACATGACCGTTTCTTTGTAATTGTACACTTGAAACTATTCCCACATTGCCATTGTTGAATTATTTGCAAACCTTGTTTAGAAATAATAATTATGGCGGATGAAAAGATTCGTTCTGCTCAGTAAAAATATAGCTTTCTGTTTAATTTAAGTTAAATGTTAAAATCTTGTGTTTGAAGTTAGTTTGTATTGTTTAACTGTTACCTATATTAGACATCTGTTCTAAGTTCTGACAAACTTTTTTTTAAGATTCAAGGTCTTTAAATTCAATTTCGATAATATGGAAAAAAATTCAATATCGAAGAGGGATATTTATAGATATGTAGTATCTATCAATAAGCTACACCAATTATCAATTATCTACATCAATTATAGTACTAATCGGATCTGCAACTACGGAATCGGGTAGTGATTGGTGATTCCCCTCCTTTAACATTATAATACGGTTTCATCAGAAGTAACATTTCCTGACATACTGGTAGCACTTTGTGACATGTTTTTTTTTTTTTTTTTTTTTTTACAATATCAGAATATAATCCTGGTACCTTTTTTTTGTTGTTGTTGTTGATTTAACATATCTACTAATCGAATGTTGATAAAAAAAATTAACAAACTGTTCGATAAAATACGAACAATAATAAAACAACTTTCAATACTTAACATAAATCTACAAATCACTTAAAGTAGTAGCATGGATTTATAGGCGGGGTGCTAAAGCATGACATATTTTTGTTCTGCGCATGCGTGGTATGCGTGGGTAGGAGAGAGTGATGTGTAGAACGAATTTATAGAAGACTGGCTCATTATCAAGTTTCGTTGGCAAGCTAGTTCAGCTGTCACAACATAAAAAAATAAAATAAAATAAAAAAATTAACAGTTATCGAGTGTGATTGTAGCTTCCAGCACATGAACATAAATTGAGTTACCATTTTTTCATCATTATTTTATGACACTAAAACTTAATCTAGCTAAAAGAAACAGTTAAAACGATAAGGATTAGGATTTTTCTCTCAAAGTAATGTGCTCAATAATTTTTCTCCTTCTTGCAGGCTGTCAGGAATAGAATCCGGACTGTGAGGCTTCTCGACCAGACTGTGCTGTTTACTGTTCCTCTGTTTACTGTTTCTGAGCTCATTCTTGTGCTGGATTTTTTTTTATTTTTATGGCATTCAATCTGAGTTTCATAACTTGAATCGTGTCTCTTTATTATGCACATACAACATTAGGAAGCTAGTTTTGGATCTCGGTATTGTTTTTCACATTGGATAGGAAAATATTTGCAGTCTGCATCTCAATAATGACATTGAAAAGTGTCATAATTTAAATGAAATAAGACTATCTAGTCAATTACGTTATTCCATAAAGGAATCCTCCCAGGAGTTTTATAATGTCTGGCAACCATTTATGAGCCACTTTGAAAATATAGATGCAGATAAATTGGATCTGTAATGAAAGATTCCTTTTTTAGTTTCTTTTTCTAATACTTCCTTTTTTTATATTCTTTTTTTTGTTGGGTGGTGTAGAAGAAAAAATAGTGTACCTTGTATGTATGAATATTTAACTTTAAATATATATATAAAAAAAGACTATCTAGTCAATTAGAACAAAAGAAATGGCCCCCTATAGCAGGAGGAGGAGTTAGCGTTTACACTGCAGTGGCTAAGCTGCATTATTGGAGGATGTACCAGATGCCTATGAGGTGCTCTTTTATCATCATTACAAATTAAAAATCTTTGATAAAATAATTATTAAATAAGCCTGCAGATTTTCATATCATAATTCACTTCTGCACTGATAAAGCTTCTCATCCTATCAGGTATCTTTCTATAGTCTGCTAAAACACACACACACACACACACACACACACACACACACACACACACACACACACACACACACACACACACACACACACACAAACGCTCACCACATCTCAGTGATTTGCTCCAAGAAAGCTGGACTAGACTAAGACAGTTTCATTAGGCTTAGATCTGGCAGATCCGAGACACACAGGCTCTGAACACACATTCATCATAAAAGCTGTTCATTATAAACTCAGGCATCTGGAGAAGGACAGCAGACGCACGACAACTGCTTGGCTCTTAATTAGACACACACAAAAAAGTCTGCTCTGCCTTTTGGGTACGCATTGATGTCCTGCACTGCTCCAGATGAGAATATGATAAGAAACTATTTTTAACTACACAAAGCAGCAACCTAATTAGGGTCAGTATCATTCCAGATATCGCAGCAGTCTCAAAGTTATGTAGATTGACCAAACAAACCAGAATGCAAAGTTCTGAGTGGCAATTAAAAAAATAATAAATAAAAAAGAATTTTCCAAGTTTTTGTTTTTATTGTTGAAATCTTTGGGAAAAAATCGTCAAGAATTCTTCATGAGTTGGGACACTATAGTCAAAAATAAAAAATAAACCATCATCCTTTATAAGATTATTAAAAATGTCACGTCCAACTCTCACAAGTCCTTTCTCCTGGCCGTGATTAGTATTATTCATCCAGAAAAAAACAGAATGTTTAATAAGAATAAAAGTCACACAGATGATAAGGAAGAGATTTTGGGTAATTGACTGGTCTGCCCATAAAACTCTACAGTAAGGAAATAACTATATAAAACGCATACCAATTTAAAACCTCCTGACATTATGTCTAAAAATCAAACCAAAACCAAATAATTGAGTAATTTCATTATGACTGTTATACAGTATGCTATTTTGTTGTCTGTATTCTGATCTTCACTATATGGCTATGGTATTTGGCTAAACCTGCAATAATATTGTATCCAAATACAGTACATATACTTTAATATGGAATTGGTCCCACGTTTGCAGCTATAACAGCTTCCACTCTTCATGGAGGGCTGTCCACAAGATTTTGGAGTGTTTCTGTGGGAATTTCTGCCCATTAATTCTAAAGGGCATTTATGAGGTCAGGCATAAATGTTAAATGAGATGGTCCGGCTCACAATCTCTGTTCCAGTACATCCCAAAGGTGCTCAACTGGGTTGAGGTCAGGGCCCTGTGTGCGGGCCAGTCAAGTTCTTCCACAAACCACAAACCAAACTGATCAAACCATGTCTTCTTTCTATAATCCTTGCTTTGTGCACTGGGGCACAGTCATGTTGAAATAGAAAAGCGCCTTCCTCAAACTGTTGCCACAAAGTTGAAAGCATAGCATTGTCTCAATGTTTAATGCGTCAGCTGGAGCAATAAGGTTGCCCATCACTGGGGATAAGGCGTCTGATTGAAACACCTGAATTCAATAATGAACAGGTTTGGCCAAATACTTTTGTCTATATAGTTTATTTAACACACTTGTCTAGCCACAAGGTATTTGATGGAGTAGGATTATCTAAATTCACACCATGCGAGATGGCATGTCAGGAAAAAAAGTCCCCGTTTGTCATATTTCAAGTAGAAATATTAAATTGGTAAGATAAACCAAGGGAGGCAAAAGTGGAGATTGTGGGTTTCTTTCACAACTACATATGTAGGCTACATCAAGTGGGGCCATGTAGTGTCGTAAACCATTAGTTTGGGAATCCCCAGTCTACACATTTGTATTTATTCATCAAAGCGCAATTCATGGTCATTTTTAACAATTTAGCACACAGAAGCATGTATTACCACAGCTGATGATGCCCAAAATTGCTTTGTAGGTATGAGTTTACTTGTAAACTTTTGTTTTTAAAAAACAGGTACACAACATTATTGTTGAATAATTCTTCTCTCATGTAATTCTTACACTAGATCATTTTAGCCCCAATTTTCTGTCCTAGCAAAAAATGGATCTTTAGATAAACAACTAAATAATATGTCATAATAATGTCTATGAATTTACTCTATGAAGGTGTATTGGAACCTAATTACCATTGGCAAAAGAATGCTGAATGCCTTTTTGATACTGAATCAGAAAATGATCATAAATAAAATAACAAACAGATGCTTGTTTTCAAACCAAAGCAAGTCTTGTTGAATGCTCCCCGGTATGTAGTGGTTAGTAACTACCAAAAGTTTTCCAAGGAAGGACAACCAGTGAACCATTGACAAGATAATGGGCACCCATGGCTCACTGATGCATGTCAGGAGCAAAAGCAAATCTGCCTGGATGGATCCCACAGAGAGCTACTTCAGCTGCAAAAGATTATTGAAAGAAAGGTGTCAGAAAACATGAGGTGTGTTGTGTATGGAGGTGCATAACCAGAAGCAGATCGAGTGCCCATGCTGACTCCTGTCCACATGCCAAAAATGGGCATCAAAAGTGGACCACAGAGCAATGGAAGACGGTGGGCTCGTGTGATGAGTCAGGATTTTCTTTTACATCATGTGGACAACCACGTGTTTATGTGCGTATGTGAGTGTGTTTTGATTACCTGAGGAAAAGATGGCACCAGAATGCACTATGTGAAGAAGGCAAACCAACAGATGCAGTATGATGCTTAAGGCAATGTTCTGCTGAGAAACCTTGGCTCTGGGCATTCATGTATTCATACAGTATGACACCCACCTAAATATTATTACAGAAAAATACACCCCTTCATGACGATGGTATTCCCTAACGCCAGTTGCCTCTTTCAGCAGGATAATGTGCCCTGACACAGTAAAACTACACTGCCGCACACTCTAATATTTTATAGGACCGCCTATTACTTTGATTGTAGATGTGGAGCCCTCTCCAGCACATCCGTTAAGGTCTAAACTCTGTGTTTGGCCGATCCTTGTGTGAAAATGATGTCTAATCCTCCATGAACCACTCTTTCAAAATTTGAGCCCGATAAATCCTGGAATCGTCATCTTGGAATATTTTGAAAACATCCATTGATGGAACAGGTTAAATCTGGATTCATTAGATCACATGACATTTTCACAAAGCTCCACAATCCATTCTTTATGTTCCCTAGCAAATTGAAGTCATTTTTCTGATCAGCCACAATGTTAAGTGGTTTTCTGAAGGCTACACTCTCAATGCCTTGAGTTCTCTTTGCATTGTTTGTGTGGAAATGCTCTTACTTTTGCTATTAAACATAGTCGTGAGTTCTACTGCGTTTTTTTTTTTTTTTTTTACGATTTGATGAAGTCTCTTTCTCCGACCACATTTCTTTCTCAATAATGATGGTTCACCACTATTCTTCCAAGTTTTAATAACGTGTTTTACATTTTTATTGGTAGTTTCATCAATCTCCTTAGTTGTTTTCTTTGCTTGATGTACAGGGTGGGCCATTTATATGGATACACCTTACTAAAATGGGAATGATTGGTGATATTAACATCCTGTTTGTGGCACATTAGTATATGTGAGGTGTCAAACTTTTCAAGATGGGTGGTGACCATGGTGGCCATTTGGATGTCGGCCATCTTGGATCCAAGTTTTGTTTTTTCAATAGGAAGAGTGTCATGTGACACATCAAACTTATTGGGAATTTCTCAAGAAAAACAAGGGTGTGCAATTGGTTTTAACATAACTTTATTCTTTCATGAGTTATTTACAAGTTTCTGACTACTTATAAAATGTGTTCAATGTGCTGCCCATTGTGATGGATTGTCAATGCAACCCTCTTCTCCCACTCTTCACACACTGATAGCAACACCGCAGGAGAAATGCCGGCACAGGCTTCCAGTATCCGTAGTTTCAGGTGCTGCACATCTCGTATCTTCACACCATAGACAATTGCCTTCAGATGACCCCAAAGATAAAAGTCTAAGGGCGTCAGATCGGGAGACCTTGGGGGCCAAGGTCTAATGTGCCACAAACAGAACGTTAATATCACTAACCATTCCCATTTTATTAAGGTGTATCCATATAAATGGCCCACCCTGTAGGTGAATAATTTGACACGTCTTAAATAACTTCTTACCAGCTGAACCATATTAATCACTTCAGTAATTATCCAATGGAAAGCTCTGAAATATTTGCTTCCAAATCCAAGTGGCGACTTTTTTTTTTTTTTGTACTTAAGGACTTAAGGAACGATTTGAGGAACATGATAAAGAGTGTTGACTTGGCTTTGGAATTCCACAGATCTCAATCCAATCCAAAACACTTTGCAACTGACAGGACCTACAGAAACTGCTGCTACCATCTTGGTGCTAGATACCGCAGCACACCTTTAAAGTCTTGAGAAGTCCATATGCCAAAAGGTCAGGGCTGTCTTTGCAGCATAAGGGCGACCTATATAATATTAGGCAGGTGGACTGAATGTTACGGGTCTGAGAACGATAGAGAGAGAAAGAGAGTTCTCATGTTTATTTTCTCCAGAAAGCAGTCAAGGATTTCTCCAGGCTAAAAGTCATATACTGTAATATGTGCATCACTATAGAGCCACTAAACAAGTGTAAATTACATTTTTAATTATAACATTAATGTATTACCGTTCTAGCTTTTGCAGCATCAAACTTCCACCGAGTCTAGTTTTGGGAAAAAGCCAATGACACTCAAGGGATATATTGTTTCCCAAAAAAGTTAAACAATGTCTTATATAAGAAACAAAATGCAATGGGACACGCTGTTATAGGAAAGGAATTAACTACAGGGTGATGTGATGCAGTCAGATACAAAGCAAGTAATGTATTTAAGTAAATTATTTTTAATATACTAAAACATCAGGTCACAAAGTGTGTGTTCTTGTGTTACTTATATCACAAAAATTTCTTAAATAAAACACTTTCATATTCAACTAAGATGAAATCTGGCACTTTGTATGCATTTAAAAGTCAATTAAAAATGTTATGTAATAGTTATTGCCATTAGTTACAGTATGTTATAGCCGCTGCAAACAATCCCAACACCAGCACCTCCTTTTTTTTTTTTTTTGCTGCTGTTTCTTAAATTTATTAAGCATAAAAATGCAGTTTGCCATGTTAGGAATTAAAAAGCCATCTATCCTGGAAAAACCCAATTGATGAAAAAAATGTTGTTATGACTTAGTGGTGACACAGGAGACAAAACGTAGCCAGATCAACAGTTGCAGATCCATCATACAAGTTCATGCTTAACATATAGATACAATAACTTGTTAGATCAACCGCATTAATGTAAACCTGGCAGCTGGAACTACCAACCAAGCCATTTTGTTTATACAAAACAAATCAACGTCTTCTGACCAATCAGAATAGAGCATTAAACAGCACTGTGGTATGAAGGATTACAGCACAGACAGGATCAACTTTATAAATCCATCCGGCAGCACTACTGACGATGCAGAACGGCTTTGAAATGTTAATGAACACTGAAGCTCTAGCATTTGTCAGTTAACTATCACTGGCACGCGAAGGACAATAATTATAAATAATAAATGATAATCCCGCAATGGTACAGTGAGTAACTGAAGCATTTGTCAGTCACATATATTGGCTTCTTACTGGACACATGGCGGCCATTTGGCTTGGCACGGCACTGGAGGAGGAAGTGAGGAAGTGGTCTGTTTTCCACTCAGCCACTTAAAGCAAAGGAGGGACTCTTTACTTCTCCTCAGCTCCTTAGACTTGAGAAGTGAATCTCTTCAATCGACACGATGGAGACCATTTGAATCTTAAATCGCTAGGTAGTTTTAACCACAGGTTGAGTAGCCTAATGCTTTCCATTTGAAGTGTTTCGCTGATAAGAGGGAACTGGAATAATTGAACATCTTCTAACAAATCACAATCCACGCTTTTCTAATACACTTCAGAGGTGTCATGCTAACCGTCATAGAGTACCACTGAATTTCATGTTTGTTTGTTTTTATGAGAAATTATTCAGCAATATTTCAATATGTTTTATTCCGTTATTGCAATTTTTTGTGTTCAAACTATATTAAAAACACTCTGTATGTATTTAAATTTGACAGGCTAAAAATGTGTTAATACAGACTCCAGATGCTGACAGCTGGAAATGAAACAACTCAATTGAACAGTGTAAAGGACAGGCTGGATGTACCGAGATACAGTTTACCGATAAAATGTTAAACGTTTGCATGAAAAGCTCCCCTGCGACGGACAAGATACAGTACACTACATCCTGAATGGCTACACAACATACAGAAGAAAAGAAAGGAGGAGACCGTTTTATTGCTATCTCTAGCAGAAAGTATGCATCGATATAGAGATGGGCGCAAAAAGGTCATAGCGATTTGGTGTCCTACAGTGATGAATGTCCTGCTTGAAATCATACTGTATAGCACTTTCAACAAAGGATGTCCTCAAGAAGAAGCTTTACATTCATCCAAATCTAAAGTCGGATTTCGATCCCTAATGAGCAAGCCAGAAGTGACAGTTGTGGAGACATCCTTCTTGAGACAACACGAGGAAGAAACCTGGGGACTCAAAATGGAACTCATCCTCTACTGGGCGACAGCAGGTAGCGCGATTATGAGTCATTACTCAGTCACAACTGCATGCATATACTGTAATACTGAGTGTGCTGAAAAATCTTTAGTTTGAGCATCAGGGCTTTAATTGTTTTGGTACATTTGAAAGATTTATCTTCATATCCAGAGCATTAAAAAAAAGCTATTAAGTAATGATATATACAGTAGAAACAGTGTAGGAAGTGAGATTTGATACAATATTTTCAGAAAAATTTTGACACTACATTTTGTGGACTAGTGGTTAACACCGACGCCTCAGACTTCAGGGCTCGGGGCTCAAATCTCGCCTCAGGTTTGTGTGCGTTGAGTCTGCATGTCGTCCCTGCGATTGGGGTGGTTTCCCTCTTGTACTCTGGTTTACTCAAACAGTTAAAAGACATGCAATGCAAATATAATTGGTGATTTATGGTCTCAAACTGCCCATAGTTTGACATGATTGAAATGGGTGTGAGTGCGTGCAATGAGTTGGTGCCCCATCCAGGGTGTATCCTGCCTTGTGCACTAAGTCTACTGAGATAAACTCTAGGCCAGCCCTGTGACCCTACACAGACACATGCAGTATAGATGATAGACAGACTGATGCTTGGATCTTGTGGATTAGACCTTTAATATTATATATTACATTTACAAATACAGGTAGTCCCCGACTTATGAATATTCAAATTTCCGAATTACAAAACGACTGCAGTTCTACTTCTGGTTCAATCACAGAGGTAGCTTACGTGTATTGTACAAAAGACACTCCACTGCACCAGATACCAATATTTACAATTATTTACAATGTTTTCAGTGTTTAAGTGTATGTATAAAGTCTGGTATATTGTAATGTGTGAGCGTGTGAGGGTTCGGGAGAAATGAGTTGCCCTTACTGGTTTTAGTCCTATAAAGTTGTCCTGATGGTGAATAATGCAATTTCTGAAAATCCTCAACAAAACAGAGTTCACAGTCTATTACAGTGGAACCTTGGATTACGAGCATAATTGGTTCCGGAAGTGGGCTCGTGTTCCAAAACCAAATCATCATTTCCCATAAGAAATAATGAAAACTGAAATTATTTGTTCCACAGACCCAAAAAATAAATACATAAAAATAATTAATACAATCTATAAAATGAAAATAAAACAAATTAATCTGCACTTTACCTTTTTTAAAAAAAAAGTACAAATAAATCCCGACAGATGAGTGTTTCCGTTGGTGCGCGCAGGCGCCGTGTGTGTGTGTGTGTGTATGGGTGTGTGTGGAATTAGCCCCTTCCCTCGCCTCGTTTTACACAGTAACACTCCTCCTCCCTCTCTCCACTTCGCTTTTTAAGTTTCACAACAAACAAACAAACACACACACACACACACACACACACACACACACACACACACACACACACACACACACACACAACGGAAACACCGTTTTAACAGGAAAAAAATAAATCTCTCTGAGACTGGCATGAGCACATATTAACGGAATCACTTTTAAAGTTTCACAACAAACGCATAAACACAGCGGAAACACCGTTTTAACTGAAAAAAGAAATCTCTCTGAGACTGGCATGAGCGCATACTAACGGAATCACTTAAGTTTCACAACAAACGGACACACAAACACAACGGAAACACAGTTTTAACAGGGAAAAAAAAAATCTCTGACACTGGCATTAGCGCATACTAAAGGAATCATTTTTTAAGTTTCACAACAAACACACACACAACGGAAACACAGTTTTAACAGAGATAAAAGAAATCTCTTTTTGGAAGGTGAGAGAGTGACGCTCGGTGTCAAAATAAGAGTCGCATGCGTGATACGTAAACTAATACTTGCTCGGTTAAAAATGTATTAAAAATCTTTGCTCGGTTGGCGGAACACTCGTAAACCACGTTACCCGCAATCCGAGGTTCGACTGCACAGGGAAAACAGCTCTGAGACAAAATGGCGTCCGGGATTCCCCTCGGAATTTAAACGCGCAGAGACAATATTTCTCTGTGAGAGTAATTTCCTTAGGTTTTTGCCCATATATTGGCAGTGTAGGGAAAGGGGACAGGTTTAGAAAAGTGGATTGGTGTGCTTTACATTGTATATTCGTGTCAATGGCGTATAAGACTCACTTTGTTGGACTTAAGAACAAATCAGACTTACAAACATGCTACCTGAACAGAACTCGTTCGTAAGTAAGGGACAGTCTGTAATGTAAATGCTGATAATCTGTTCAAACCACCAAAAAAAAAAAAAAGTAGAAAAATCACTAAACTTTTGAATGCATGCTTTTTGAAACAGCTTTCGCTGACTAAACAAAATCTTGAAACAAGTTTTAAATGGCTTCCAGACGTACATGCAACATGGTGCTCAGTTCGTTTCGCTTGTTCACATGCTGATGCAAATTTCTCGCAAAATTTCAGTTCTTAAGGCAAAAATGCGTGATGGGGGCCATTTATATGTCCAGGTTTCACTATACTACATACTATTCTATCAAATACTAAAAAATGTAGATGACAATCTTAAACATAGTCAAAGTCATCCAAAGAAAATGCTTGAACCATTAGCAATTTGAATCGGAAATGGATATTTTGAGCTGTAAATACACTCAAAATAATCTACAGGATGTAATTTGAAGCCAACATCTATTCTGAAATGTATAAATATGCCTCAGTTAATTACTTAACAGAAATTCTCTCATTACACACCATAAAAATGACACCCAAGCACACATAGACAGTATTTTTGAAGGAGGCAGCATCTCTGACATTTCTACTCAAGATAAATCTGGCATCCTCTCAAACTACACATTGGATAATTTGAATGGGGAGCACCAGTGCTTGAGCAGGTGTGTAACCAGACTCTGAATATAAAAAGCTTTCTGCATATAAACACTGACATAATTTGAGGACGTCAGTCGTTATTTCTGAGCCGCATACAGAAATAGTGACTGACATCCTAAAGTCAGGCGCCATCAATTACTGGGAACGTCTCAGAATTCGACAGCTCAGTTCTACAGACAAAAAAAAAGGTTGCAAGTTCAAATCCCAGGACTTGAAGAGATCTGCTCTTTATGTGCTCTGTTGTGCTGAGCTTTGTCTGCAGACTGTACTCTACCTCATTTGTAGGTCATTTGGGGGAGTAAAAAAATGGTCCTGTTCATTTAACACACACACTACTTCAAAGGTAAGTGCAGCACGGACGTACTTTGGGCTGCGTGCTGTGTAGAGATTAATGGCGTCTCAGAGCAACTTGCATGCTCTGATGTTGCCCAGTAGTTTCTTTCTGGCTGTGTGAAGCGGAGGCAGCAAATGCAAGTGTCTGCCCTGATTTCTCACTGGGTTTAATTACAGCTTTAGGTCTGATAGACTCCAGCTAATCTGTCCAGGCTTAAAGTAAATACCTCATCTGAGGTGTAAAGCAGGCCCTCACAAACCCAACACACACACACACACACACACACACAAACACACACCTCGATCACATAAATAAGTCACTCCTAAAACAGGGACAAATATGTTCTGAATTACAGCATGGCCCGTTAATAATTGAAGAGTAAATAGGTTTTTTCGACTCTGGACTCCATCTAAAGTGAAATATGTGGCGTGTATGTTTTACACACTCACACTTACATGCGGGGCCTTTCTTCTTCGGTAATGAAATGAGCTGGATACCGAGTCATTTTATTTCATGACTCTGATACCAAAGGTGTGACATTTCCTTAAGCCTTTTTTAGATGTCAGAACATCACTGAGGATCTCACTCTCTCTCTCCTTCTCAATCATTCTCTCTGTCTCCTCAGTGTGTATATATACGCAGGAGCACTTTTTATGCATTTAAAAGTGCCACCGTGATTTTAAGCCGATTCCATGGTGAGCTGTCCTTGAGGCATTTCATTTCTTCCACACTCCGATTCATTCAAGCGAATGAAACTGAGAAACCCCAGAAGAGAGAAGCGCACCGAACCACAAAACACACACACACACACACACACACACACATACCCATGTGGACATGTGCCAATGTAATTATCTGATCGTTGACATTACCTAAGGATGGTGTAAAACAACAAAATCACAATTCATTCTGAAGGTGTCTCACTTCCGGGATGTCTCACTCCGGGATAGAACCACATCGACAGTGACAGGAGTGTGACAGTGTGTAATTGCGTGTGAACTGCATAGGATGATGGCGGTGTGACAGACTGGCTGCCTCTGCCCTGCATGGAGTCACTGCCACTTAAGTCAACACTGTTCAACACGCTGGGATTCATTGTCGCTAAAGCAACAGTTTGGTCAAATATTTGCAGTCGGAACTTTAGTTAAAGCTATTGCATGCACTAATGCAGCCAACACGTAATGGAGGGCTACTTTCTCTCTCTCTCACTTAATCATTTTCTATACCGCTTAACCTGTACATGCCCACGAGGCAGGATATACCCTGGATGGTGATCGCCGGGCATACAAACACTCATTCACTCACACAATATAGGTAATGTTGAAATGCCAATTTTGGACTATAGAAGGTAACCAGAGGAGGTCTATTTCAATGAATAAAACTATGAGGATACCCAACCATCAAAACAGATGTGCTTGCTGAATAACCCTTTTGAAAGACCATGAGCATTAATACAGTTATGGTCATATAATGTGCAACATCTCTGAAGGTGTTCTATGGTATCTGGTTGTAAGTTGTGAGGTTTGAAGACTTTTGTTCCAGGACATCCCACAGAACCTGGATCAGATTAAGATCTTGGGAATTTAGAGGTCAGGGCAACACACCATCATGCTGAAAAAGGAGACCACCAGTAGGGACCACCATTTTCATGACGAAGTGTTCCTGGCCAGAAGTGATGTTTAGGTAGGTGTCAAATATGAACAACCAGAGCCAGGGTTTCCTTTGTGTTTTTTTTTTTTTTTGTCACAGTGCATCATGGAGTAATTACTCCACAGTGTACCTGTGATACAACTAAAATGGAAAACACTGAACCAGATGACTTTCTTCTTTTGCCCAAAGTCCAGCTCCAAAGCTTACCATCCTTCTTTAGGTTAGATCAAGATAGGGATTCAATAATTTGTCACATGTACCTTACAGTACAGTGAAAAACGTTTTATTCCAGTTAGGAGGCTAGGGTCAGAGAATAGGGTACTATATGGTACTATAGGGTTAAGGGCATTGATCAAGGGATCAACAGTGGGAGTTTAGCAGTGCTGGGGCTTGACCCATAGACCTTCTGATCAGTAATCCAGAGCTTTGACCATTTGAACCACCACTGCTTCCAGTGCCAGCATGGGCATTCTGTCTGGCTGGCGTGACACAGTCACATACACAGCGAAATATGATGCATTGTGTATTGTGATACATTCTTACTCAAAATATAATTTCTTTTTTGGTGCTATGGTAGTCTTTCTGTAATTTCAGAGTAGACAGGCCTCATGCATCAATGACCACAGACCACTGTCCGTGAGCACTCGCCACTGCTGGAAAAAAAGGCATCTACGAGTACCGACTGTTCACTTACCATGTACTATACAGTACCATATCCCAGATGTTGACTTCTGCTTTTATTCCCAAATAATCAAAGCTATTCGCTTCTTCTATGAGTGATCAAAATGTTTTCAGCTCATAGGTTTATACCACTCATAACATGTTTTGCACTTATTTATCAGGCTACAACATGATTTACTGCAATATCTAAAAATCAACAAAATTTCTTGGTGTAAGATGCAACCATCTGGAAAAGCCAAAAATCCTTTTTTTTCATTAGCACATTGTATTTTTATCCCGCTTTCTTGGGCACGCAAAGTAGCACAGTTGTACTTTGATATTTTGTTTTTATTTTTTTTATTTGTGTTTAATTTTGGTAAATATGCACAGCACAAGTTTGTGGTTTAAAAATATTATTCTAAAGGTTATACTATTATACATGAAGATGTGGGCAAACATTCACTTGATGTCAGTTCAGACATTAAATAAAGTCAAATTTTAACACAACTTTCAGGGGAAGCAGGTTGCCTGTGGATCCTCTATTACAGTACATAAGGAATAAAACAATAAGTTGTGCTGCTATAGAAAATTTGAAAAATTTTAATTAGAAAGAACGTTAGAGGTTGTGTGATGCAGCCAGATGCAATTCAAAGTTTATTATTTTTTCAATAAAACAGTGTGTCCCACAGTGTCTAATTTCTCTTATATTAGTGATTTGCCAATTATTACAGTTTTATTAATTTAAAAAAATATTTTTTATACAGATTATACTTTCTATCCATTTATGGTAATATTAAATGTATTAAATGTTCTGGAATACGCATAGAGTTGTGCGATAAGACAAAGACAAAGATATGCTAAAAAACTCAAAGACAACTGTAAGGTGGGCCATTTACATGGATACACCTTAATAAAATGGGAATGGTTGGTGATATTAACGTCCTGTTTGTGGCACATTAGTATATGTGAGGGGGCAAACATTTCAAGATGGGTGGTGACCATGGTGGCCATTTGGAAGTCGGCCATCTTGGATCCAACTTTTGTTTTTTCAATAGAAAGAGGGTCATGTGACACATCAAACTAGAAAAACAATGGTGTGCTTGGTTTTAACGTAACTTTATTCTTTCATGAGTTATTTACAAGTTTCTCTTTGTTCACAGCCATTGACATGTCGAAGAGGTTAACACGTGAAGAGCGGATCGAAATTATGTTGATATCTGGTGAACGCAGTAACCGGGTCATTGCAGCAGATTTCAATGCAAGACACCCTACGAGACCACCCATCTCCCATGCTACAGTTAGCAAACTGCTTGCTAAGTTTCGTGAAACTGGTTCAGTGTTGGATTTGCCAAAATGTGGATGCATGAAAACTGTCACTAATGAACAAACATCAGTGGCTGTCCTAGCTTCATTCAGCAAGAGACCACAGCGTAGCACTCGCCGCATGTCACTGGAGAGTGGCATTAGTCGAATATCCCTTCAGCGGATATTAGCTACTCACAAATGGCACCCTTACAAACTCCAGCTACAGCAGCATCTCAACGAGGATGACCCAGATTGGCGCACACAATTTGCAGAATGGGCAAAACAAAAATTGGAACAGGACCCTCAGTTCACGCAAAAGATTTTGTTCAGTGATGAGGCAAACTTTTATGTGAATGGTGAAGTTAACAAACAAAACCACCGCTATTGGTCTGACACTAACCCACATTGGATAGATTCCTCCAAGACTGTTGAAACAAAAAAAGTGATGGTATGGTGTGGTATATGGGGTACAAAGATAGTGGGGCCATTCTTCATCAATGGAAACCTCAAGGCCACTGGATATTTGAAATTGCTACATGATGATGTGTTTCCCTCTTTATGCACCGAGCTGGCACGTTCCCTGAGTTTTTCCAGCAAGATGGTGCACCACCACATTATGAGTGTCAGGTCCGAGCATTCCTAGGTGAACAGTTTTCTGAAAAGTGGATTGGTCGTCGTGGGCCACTTGAATGGCCCTCAAGATCTCCCGATCTGACCACCTTAGACTTTTATCTTTGGGGTCATCTGAAGGCAACTGTCTATGGTGTGAAGATACGAGATGTGCAGCACCTGAAACTACGGATACTGGAAGCCTGTGCCGGCATTTCTCCTGCGGTGTTGCTATCAGTGTGTGAAGAGTGGGAGAAGAGGGTTGCATTGACAATCCATCACAATGGGCAGCACATTGAACACATTTTATAAGTGGTCAGAAACTTGTAAATAACTCATGAAAGAATAAAGTTACGTTAAAACCAAGCACACCATTGTTTTTCTTGAGAAATTCCCAATAAGTTTGATGTGTCACATCACCCTCTTCCTATTGAAAAAACAAAAGTTGGATCCAAGATGGCCGACTTCCAAATGGCCACCATGGTCACCACCCATCTTGAAAAGTTTGCCCCCTCACATATACTAATGTGCCACAAACAGGACGTTAATATGACCAACCATTCCCATTTTATTAAGGTGTATCCATATAAATGGCCCACCCTGTATAATATATAAGACAATAAATTACATTTGATACTGATTATTTAGCTTTTCCAAAAATGCATTTACTTTTTTTTTTTCATTGAAAACAACTCCTTTATAATAATTAACAGTTTTTAAAAAAATTGACCAAAAGAATAAAAAAACTGATCTGTAACCTAGTTGACCATTTGTACAAGATTAACAAATCTGCTACTTATATACTCCCTGGTTGAAAAATGTCACCACATGGATTTAACTAAGCAAATATTTAAAAGTCTTACATTGGATACTGCAGTGATTAATATGGTTCAGCGACAAGTTATTTAACGCTAGCTGATGCAGTGAGTACCTTCTCATTTCTTAAACCACCACGTCAGAAGACATATCCTATGGATGTGGCAAAGATGTTATTCTATTTCAGAAGAGTCAAATTATTTTCCTGCCTCAAGCAAAGACAACAACTAAGGAGATTGATGAAACTGAGATTGAAAGAAATGTGGTTGGAAAGAATTTTGAGTGTTCATGATCGGAGATCACGTATGTTTATTAGAGAAAGTAGGAGCGTTTCCACACACAGTGTGAACAGAGCTCAAGGGATTGGGACTAAACAGTTGTGTAACCCTAAGAAAACATAGGTAGCATAACAAATGGACTGTGGAGCATTATAAAAAGGTTGTGTGGAAAAAAGTGCAGATTTACCTTGCCTCAGAGTGATGAGCGCATCAGAAGAGCTGCGAATGGAGTAATGAACCTACCTTACCTAGTGCCTACAGTAGGGGTCTGTGAGGGTAGTTTTATGATCTGGGGTTGATTCTGTTGGTCAGGTTCAGCAACGTTATTTGCCCAAGAAATGAGGTCAGATGACACATTCTAAGCTGACAATGCCAGACCTCAAATTACAAAAGAGTGGTTCAGGGAGCATGAGACACCATTTTCACACATGGATTGGTTACTGCAGAGCATTGACCAGTGAGAATCTTTGGAGTATGCTGGAGAAGACTTTAGTCAGAAGTCTGACTCTCCCATCATCAATATAAGATCTTGGAGAGAAATGAATGCGAATGATGGACGAAAATAATGTTGTGGTATTACACAATCTTATGGAAACTATGCCATTGTGAATGCGTGCCATAATCAAACGAAATATAAAAATGTGTGACCTTTTTTTTTTGGCCTGACAGTGGGCCACATTTTTTTATATAACTACAGAAGGCCTGTAGTTATTTTTTTTTAATCATAGAAACATAACTAAGGAACTAAGAATGTGCCAACTGATCGATTGAATTGGGCAGGTTTCAGCTTGACAGGCTATAATTAGTGACTGTCCAATCAGATGTCAAATCGACATGGTTGCACACAGCAACTGTCTTACAGTTAAATTATATTGTATCATCAATATTAGCTTTAAATTAAACATACTGACATATTAGTTTGTTAAATCTGAAACAAAACATATGGCACTTATCCACTGATTGCATAGCTTGGTGCTAGCAAACAATGAACGTGAGACGTCCAGTTTTCCACTTCATCTGTAGAATGTAATGTAATGTAATGGTGAATTATATATTTCATATATTTTTTATATGTTTATATTTTAATATTTTGCTATGTGCTGTCTGGTTTCTTGTTTAATATAATGCTGTTGAAGGATTAGAGTCTTTAGTCTGCTGCAGGAAGTGCAGATAGGTGCTCCATGTGGTCAAAGTGTCAAGAAGCAGTGGATGTCATCGAGATTGCTGAGACGGTTCTGTGGCATGGAGAATGGTGGTGTGATCAGAAGATCATGTCCATTAGCTTTTGAAATGTTGTTGGGACTCCTTGGAGGCTGAAGGACAGAATCTGATATTGCCAGTGGTTGCTGGAGGTGCTGAATGTAGATTTAGGTTTAGATTTTGCTTCAAGAGTCATCGCCATCTGTATCCTGAGTGGAAATGAATGGGCTTTCCCCAGGAAAGCAATCTACCAGGTTGTCAAATTTCAAAACGTCGTTTATTTATTCCGCAGAAGTCATTACAAAGCCAGAGGATCCCATCAGGCTTGCATACTACCACAATGGGGCTAGACCATGGGCTGGTAAAATTCTTCAATAATTAGCTTCTTTAGCATTTAGGCCATTTCTTTTTCAGTGGCCTAATGACATGCTTTTGGAACCCAGAAGGACCACTGGTGAAACAGCACCCATGAGAATATCTATATATCATGACTCACCAGTTGTTTAAGGCAAGGTTCAGCTGAGAATACGTCTTGAAACTGATCCACAAGTTATTGCAATTCCTGATGCTGTGCATGGGTCAATTTCTCCGACTATGAATGAGATCACTCTCATGCTGTCCAGGAGAATGAGACACTGGTTCAATCCATCTTTTGAGCAGATTCATACGATATAAATTTCAGTTTTTCTACTTGCTGAGCTTTTGCAGGCAGTAGTTCACTTATAATAATAATTCCATAACAGAGTATCAGCCTTGTTTGCAGCTGGCATCTGGCAGCAAGATGAGGAAACCTGCCTGAAATCGTTGCACCCAAAAGGTGTGACTATTTGGCTAAGACCTATTCCATATGCTATGAGATGGAGGGACAACACAGACAATCTGCTCCTGCTCTCTGTCACATGCTCAATCATTGAGTGATAGTGGGATGGCTGTTTCTCCCAGGCTTCTTCGGCAACGTCCAAGAGCCCCTGGATCCTCCTTCTAAATAGCAGCTCAAAAGGCATGAAGCCAGTGGATGCATGGAGTGTCTCTTGGATGCCAAACTTGGATGAGGAAGTAGGTGGCAGGAAGTGGGTGGCCCTCGGTCTCGGTCCTTACACTTTGATCACCCCGATTTATCCTGTTTCTCAGGGAGGGGTACAGCATCTGTTTCATTTGTCTGACACCAATTCAATAGCTCTTGGGCTGTGAGCTGAAGGTCTAAGCCAGCTTGTGTGTGTCAGATTGCTGTAGAAGCTAATGCTGAGGTAGTTTGTGCACCTGATCTGAGCTCATCCCCACATTCTCCACCAGTGGAGATACTTGGAGTCTATTAGGAACAAGGATAGCAATGCCAGCATAACGCATAAGACATTGGCTCATACTCACTTTGTAATGCTTTCCTCTCGCTTTTATACTCTCCCGCTTCCTTGCTGGGGGCGAATAATCACGCAGTGCCAGGCATGCTGTGTTATCCCGCTCCGTGAGTATGCAGCTTTTGTCGGTCCACAACATTACGGGTGCTGTTGCTCTTCTTTCACATGTCCCGCAGGCTTATAAGGTGCGATCGGGTTCTAGATCCATATACGTATACATCCCTCAAGTAGTATACAGTTTTGTAAATGTATGGCAAACTATTTAAAAACGCTCGACTAAAATTAAACATGGACCATGCGGTGTGTTTAAATTATTGCACATAATGAATTGATGTTCTAATGTTCAAGGTCAATTCACCAGACTGGAAAAAAAGAGGTTTCCTTTCTGATGTTTAAAAGCAAAATAGCTGAAAGAGGGTTTCATAACGGTGCGCGCAGCGTATGCATGTGGGAGGACGAGCTTCGAACACAAGTCTCCTTGGCAACTGCACACCTGTAGAGAGCCTATAGAAAAGGCAGGGCCTGAATCAGAGCCCAGTGTGTGTGTGTGTGTGTGTGTGTGTGTGTGTGTGTGTGTGTGTGTGTGTGTGTGTGTGTGTGTGTGTGTGCAAGCTCTATGCAATGTGAAAAGCTGAGGGGAAGGCTTTTTAAATGTCGAAGGAGACCTATTCTGCGCTGAAATCAACAACCTGTGTGTCGATAACAATAAGACTTCTTAGATCTGTGAGCTTTTACAATATTCAATAAAACACTACTACATTGATAGAAATACATTTGCTAAAATAATAAATTAGCAATAAAAGTGATTTACACTGCTCAAAAAAACAGCCTAGTTTTATCGTTTATCCGAATATTCCCTAGGGAGCAATCTCTAAGAGAGATAATGTGTAAAGCAAACTAATTTCCATTACAGTGAAGATTAAACAACCATTCAGAAAGGTAAATAAACGCTTAATTAAAGCACATTTATCATATGTTATTACTGCGCGATGTAGTGTCGCTTCCCAAGAGCGCGCTCTCTCTGCGTGCAGACTCTAAACTGCTTGAACATTACCTGTTCCTGCTGACATGCGAGCACTATGCAAGATCATAAAGTGAATTAATTTAATATTTTATGAAAGTCAGAATACCACATGCAGCTTGCTAACAGCATTGGCTCTAAGCACGTGGAGATGGCTGAGGGTTTTGTGCAGCCTCATGAAATCAAACTGCAGCTTTCTGAACGCCTTCTCTTCCATCTGACATTTCAGCAAATGTGACAAAATTACAATTTATGAGATGCAAGCACCGTGTATGCAGCACCGTGGTACACCACATACTGTATACCTGTTTACTGCAGGCCACAGTTTCTCGGAAAAATCAGTAGCTGCAGGAAATAGAAACGCAAAAATGCACTGATGAACAATTTACAAGTATGTATTAATTAGAGACAAAACACATCTATTCTGTACTATATATACAGTGGATCCTCAGCATATGAATGCAATGCCATGTAAATTTCTAACTAATTAATCTAAATTTTGGCTGGATTTTGCTTAGCCATGCAAAGCAGTTTCAACGTACGAGCAATGAAGCCGGTTGCACGTACTTCCAGTTTCGAGCACTTCCAGGAGCCAGTTTAAAAACAACAACACTCAATATACTAAATCCAAACGTTAATTATACAATGCACATAAACAACAATGGAGAGCATACAGTAAGCCTTGCGCCTTCAATTTAAACATGGTCAGCTGACCTCCTTGCATCACTGAGAAACCCATAGGCCACAGCTCCTTCATTAAAACTGTCAGGCACAAATGCCACACCTCCTTCACTGACAGAAAAAAATACCACATCTACTTAATTGAGCCTGACAGGAGCACAGGACACACCTCCTTTACTAAAACTGACAGGCACAAATGCCACACCTCCTTCACTGAGACTGAAAGGAGCAGAGGCCACACCTCCTTTGCTGAGGCTGTCAGACACAGTGGCCATACCTCCTTCAGTGAGACAGACAGAAACAAATGCCACACCTACTTTCACTGAGACTGACTGGAACAAATGCCACACCTACTTTCACTGAGACTGACTGGAACAAATGCCACACCTACTTTCGCTGAGACTGACTGGAACAAATGCCACACCTCTTTTTACTGAGACTGATGAAACAAATGACACAAATACCTTGATTGAGACTGAAAGGAGCAGAGGCCACACCTCCTTCACTGAGGCCATCAGACACAGAGGCCACACCTCCTTCAGTGAGACTAACATGAACATAGGCCACACCTCCTTCAGTGAGACTGACAGGGACACAGGACACCTCCTTCAGTGAGACTGACAGGAACACAGGCCACACCTCCTTCAGTGAGACTGAGAGGAACACAAGCCACACCTCCTTCAGTGAGACTGACAGGAACACAGGCCACACCTCCTTCAGTGAGACTGACAGGAACACAGGCCACACCTCCCTCAGTGAGACTGACAGGAACACAAGCCACACCTCCTTCAGTGAGACTGACAGGAACACAGGCCACACCTCCTTCAGTGAGACTGACAGGAACACAAGCCACACCTCCTTCAGTGAGACTGACAGGAACAAATGCCACACCTCCTTCAGTGAGACTGACAGGAACACAGGCCACACCTCCTTCAGTGAGACTGACAGGAACACAGGCCACACCACCTTCAGTGAGACTGACAGGAACACAGGCCACACCACCTTCAGTGAGACTGACAGGAACACAAGCCACACCTCCTTCAGTGAGACTGACAGGAACACAAGCCACACCTCCTTCAGTGAGACTGACAGGAACACAAGCCACACCTCCTTCAGTGAGACTGACAGGAACACAGGCCACACCTCCTTCAGTGAGACTGACAGGAACACAAGCCACACCTCCTTCAGTGAGACTGACAAGAACAAATGCCACACCTCCTTCAGTGAGACTGACAGGAACACAGGCCACACCTCCTTCAGTGAGACTGACAGGAACACAAGCCACACCTCCTTCAGTGAGACTGACAGGAACACAGGCCACACCTCCTTCAGTGAGACTGACAGGAACACAAGCCACACCTCCTTCAGTGAGACTGACAAGAACAAATGCCACACCTCCTTCACTGAGACCTCAGCTTCAGTAAATACATCTTCTCAACACTCAAATAAATTCAAATATTTCTGAAACAAATGTGCTAATTAATTCATGACACAAACTTATTAGAACAATTAGGATTATTTTGTCAACGTATTTGTCCTGAAATTTCAATTGTTTGGCAATCAGTTTATCTGATCTTGAAATTACACTCACAATAACATGCATCAGATATTAATTAGATAATACCAGTGAAGCTGCTTGCAGAGTGACATATGGGGTTAAAGTGTTGTAATTAAAAAAAAAATTAAAAATCCATGCTGAAGATGATATTTCTGGGATAATGCTAGAAGCCTACAACTATGGCGGTATGACAGCTAAACGGCTAAAGGGAAATCTGTGCTAATTAACAAGCACTACTGCCTCAAACCAAGACAAATTACTGTGATGGATAATATCTCCCAAAGAGAGACGTACGCTACACCAGTGCTTCTGAAATCTGCAAGTCGAACAAGTTAAAAAGTGAGCAACGGAAGTAAAATAGTACACGTTAGCCCAACAAAAGTGTTCAAACAATGCTTCAGGTGCTTTGAATAAATATTGGCTCAGGGATTTTTAAGTAAAAAAAAATTTTTTTTTAATTGCTCTTCTTACAATCTGGCAGCTTCACTAACAACATCCATTCAAAGGGGGAAAAAAACTATTGTAAACAGAAAAAAACAAATAATCGAGGCCGCAAACCATTCAACCAGTCATGCTGAGACATCATGCTGTGATAGATTCTTTGTTTGGTTCAAAATTACTGGCACCCTATCAATCAAAAAATAACTAGTACGGCACTGACCGTATTTAATGCCTATTCTATTTTATATGTACTGTAGGTAAAAAGTGTCAACTTTTTAGTGTCAGCATTAAAAAATGTTTTTTAAATAACTTAATATAAATCTATGTAAGAATTACTATTTCACATAACTTCAACAATTCTCCTGAAAGGTACCAATAAGTCTGGAAGTGATTACAAAAAAAAATTACGAACATACAGGGAGGGGGGTACACACACTTCAATATGAAAAGTATAGGCACAAAAAATCACAGTCACATTATGAAACAGAGGAAACTTAATACTACACATTGCTGCCATAATTCAATTCCAGTTTAAAAAAAAGACATAAAAACAACTTTTGAAATGTACATACATAATTCTAATATACTCCCTATCAATGGTTTGGAGACGCCTTCTTATTCCATGGTCTTTCTTGATTTTTGTTTATTTCCCCACTGTAAAACAATGCTGAAGGCATCAACAATATGCATTGAACAGTATATTAAGAGATTGAGATGCATCTGCTACTGTACATAACATCTGTAAAGCCTTTGTAACAGCTCTAATCTAAGTTGCTGTTAATTGGTGATTTTTCAGGCTGGTAACTCTAAATGAACTACTCCTTACTTTAAGGTTTTGAAAACAAAAATCCAGTATTGGCCTAGAAAATGAACTGAAACATTTGTTCAAACATTTGACTCGTACTGTACATCGTAGAAAAGATCCAAAAAATCCTAAATAATGTTATGATTCCTCAGAGCTGTTTTTAAACTGTGAAATTAATTAAAATCACAACATTACACACGTCCACCCATTTGGACTGATGTCCAAGTGAGACTGATTTCTGTGCCAATTTCTGTGGAAACTTCTGTAGAAAAAAATTCTTTGCAAAAATAGTCCATGAAATCTTTCTATTTATTTATTTTTAATATAAGGTAATTTTACAGATTTTTTTCCATCACTTATTATTTGGTTTGCAATTTCAACAGCTGCTGGAAGTTAAGGAAATGACAACAGTGAGGTACATTTGATGCAAGTGCAGGATTATTTAAATTCGCTGTTGAGGATGGGTATGTTCAAAGCGACGAATCCAGCAACGCTCATATAGAGCTTGCCGCTCAATTTTGCGATTTACAGCCAGTGACATATCAATCATCTGGCTTTTCTTCACTTGTTCTATTTTTTTGTGATGTTTTCATTCAAGCGAGTGCATTTTGCAGAGAACACTTTGCATAATTATGTCTTTGCCTCGAACCTATGAAAGCTAATCTTCAGAACAAAGCATATGGGATGCTACATGATGACTGCATGTTATCTTCCAAAGTATCAAGGTGCACAATATACAGTGGTTAAAAAAAAAAAAAAAAAAAAAAAAAAAAAAAGCCTAGCAAGGTACAGTATGAGCTGTCATTTTAATTCTATGGAGACTCATGAAGTGTGAAATCTTATAAAAGTACAGATCATCGGTGTGTAGAACTTCTCACATTACTCTGTGACTTGTATACCCTGAGACGTGGTGTTTTCACAGGTAGACTGAAAGCAAAGGAGAAAAAAAAAAAAAACACACACACACACACACTACCGTTAAGGACATGAGGTTCAAACACTGAGTGTGAAAGTGTGATCACAACATTTTTTCTGCTTTTGGACTAAAACCTCAGTTTTTTTTTTTTTTTTTTTTTGGCTAATGGGGCTGATGATAAAAGCAAAGTCCTGATGTTAGCTGTTAAAAGCAATAAGTAAAGGAAGCAAGTAAAAAGCCATGCTCCCTCCCCCAAGTAGCCATGGTAAACGGCAATCCTGTTTTTACAAGAAAAAAAGAAAGACTTGCTAAAGATCTATAAAGACTATTTAACTGCTTCTTTTCAGTGTCTCATACTACATTGTATACTAAGCTCTGCATTGTACTCTGTACATTATATGCTGCTCTATCTATTACACATTAGTCCGCATACTACTGTATATGCTGCTCTATGGACTTTACTCTCAGTGCTACTCCATAGTATACTTGTATACTACACTGTATACCCTATGTATATGCTGCTCGATGCATTATACACTATACTATAAATACTATAGTGTATAATACTATATATATAACTATACTCTGCTCTCCACACACTGTAGGCTACTCTATACACTATACTCTGCTCTCTACGTTAATCTGGAGAACATGCAAACTCTTCTCATATTGTTTGGGTCCATTCTACTTTACAGGATTGCTTCATTTAAAAAAAACTAAGTTCTTGGGTTATTCCATTATGCACAGCTCTCTTAAGGTTCTGCCACAGCATTTCAATTGGGTTGAGGTCTGGACTTTTACTAGGCCATTCCAAAACCTTGATTATTTTATTTTTCAACCATTCTGATGCAGATTTACTGGTGTGCTTAGGATCATTGTCCTGTTGCATGACCCAATTTCAACCAAGATTTACAGTAGCTGTTGGACAGATGGCCTCACATTTGCCTCTAGAATACTCTGGTATACACAGGAGTTCATGGTTCACTCAATGACTGCAAGGTGCCCAGGTACTGTGGTGCAAAACAAGCCCAAATCAATACCCCTCCACTGCTTTGCTTGACAGTGGGTATAAGGTGTTTCTGCTGAGATTGTTTGGTTTTTGCCAAACATGGCACTGGGCATTAAGGCCAAAACAACCCCACTTTGGTCTCATGTGTCGATAGGCCATTATGCCAGAAGTCTTGTGGTTTGTTTAGATGCAGTTTTGCAAACCTCAGTTGTGCTTCCATGTTCTTTTTAGACAGAAGATACTTTCTCCTGGCAAGCCTTCCAAGCAAACCATACTTGTTCAGTCTTCTTCTAATTGTGCTCTCATGGACTTTAACATTTAACATCCGGTGAGGCCTGTAGGGTCTGAGATGTAGCTCTTGAGTTTTTGTATTTCTCTCAGCATTGAACGGTTTGACCTTGGGGTGAATGTGCTGGGACATTCACTCCGGGAAAGATTGGCAAATGTTTAGAATGCTTTCCAATTGTAAAGAATTAAGATTAAGACTGAATTATTTGTCACATGTACCTACAGAATAGTGAAATAATTTTTTCGCATATCCCAGTTAGAAAGCTGGGGTCAGACCGCAGGGTCAGCCAGGATACAGTGCCACTGGAGCAGATAGGGTTAATTGCCTTTCTCAAGGGCTCAACAGCAGCAATTTGCCGGTGCTGGGGTTTGAACAATCCGCCCTTTTGATCATTAACCCAGTAATCTTTGTCAGTGTAGAATGTTAGATTCCAAACTGTTTGGAAACAGTTTTATAACCCTTTCCAGATCAATGTGCAGCAAAAATTGCTTAGGTAACACGATTGATAAGATAATGTCTTTCCTGCTTGGAATTGTGTTAACACATAGCTGAATGCTCAAGATCAGCAAACTGCCAAAACCTCTGCTCACCTGCTGATCATCAATTAACTGAGGGCTGATGATTAGTAGCATCTTAAATCCTGTAGAAGCTGTAAGGGGATAATTTTTTTTAGCCAATTTTTTTTTCTTTTTGGCTTTATTTTTGCTAAATAAATAATGCCATGAAAATGTTATAAGCTGTTGGTCAGCTGAGGTTGTATTTGCCTAATACTTAGTGAGACCTGCTATGATCAGCTGATTTTTATTATGTTTTTACACAAAAACACATAGAATAAAAAGAGGGGGTACTAACTTCTACACATGCTGCCCTATACACTATATGCAGTTATACCCTATACACTATACATTACACTGCACACTGCTCTATATTCCAGACATTGAGCTCCAGTAGCAGGAGCTTCTCATTAACATACACAGCTGCAGGTGGGCTGCTCAGTGTAAAGCTTCCTGAAAACACGCCACAGAAATATATCTGTCTCAGTCTTTTGCATTCTTCCACGACTTTTCCCTTCTTTTCTTCCATTTACTTAATTTTCTATTCCTTTGTTCATCCCTTAGCGCTGTGTTTTGTCTCCTTTGCTTAATTTTTTTTTCTTTTTGTTTCCGTTCTCTTTTCTCTCCAGCCATTTTCTTCTGTCCCTTACCCTTATTTTCTTGCCTTGTCTGTTTTTCCATTCATTTCTGTTTTATCCTTCTTTCTTTCCCTTTGATCTTTCTTTCTTTTAGCTGTCCCTTGCTTCTATTTTTTTTATTCTTTAATTTTTAACCATGTTTTCTTACCTTCCCTTTTTTTTCCTTTTCCCACCTTCAATACACACTTTCCCTTTTATCTGTTTACATACTCATTATTTATTCATTTCCATCATTGCTTTCATCACTTTTTATTATCTGCTATATTATTTTTACTCCCTTTTTCCTTCTTTCCTTGCTTTCTTTTTGCACTGGTTGCATCCCTCTTAAACATTTGGTTTTGAATTGTGTGTATAGCTGTGTGTTAGTAATCATGTTTTATTGTGTGTTAAATGTTCAAATTGTTTATTTATGGTTCATTAAAACATTCAGGGGAATATGTTGGAGTTTTAGCGATGTCATCATTTATGTTAAATGTATTTAAATGCAGGGCATTTTGCTGCTAACTCAACTCTGTTGTTAATCAAGGTGCCTTTCATACTATCCATGCGGAAAGCAATCGTACACACAGCTTAAACTTAAGCTTTAAACAAACTTTATTTGCTCGTGTAAAAAGATAATGTATGCCACCACAACCTCAGTGCCAAAATACGAACACAATCTGTTTATTAAATAATGCTCATCGTTTAGGCTCTGTGCCTCTCAGAATTTTTTTTTTTTTTACAAATAAAGCTTTATAACTGCCTATTAATCCCATAGCTGGATGTGTTGAAGTATCTATGTCAGCAAGATATGTTTTAAAGACAAAGACATCAGTTGCCTTTGGATGGACACTGGTGGTGCAGTGGTAGGTTTCTCACAAGCCATGCCCAAATCCCAGGTTTGATTCCCAGCATATGTCCAAACCCAGGCATTGTAAGCAAGTCATACTGTTCCCATTCATAGTCATACTGTTCCCAAGTCATACTGTTACCATTCCCAAGCATGGACAGAATTGAGGATTGTATCTGAAAGGGCATCCAATGTCAAACCCGTATCAAGTGGTACTGTGGCGCTGATTAGATGGTCTGCCGTGGTGAATAATTGACAAATAAAATAAAAAGACAAAGAAAAAGATGCTGTGGGACCACTGTCAGAAAACATTTTTGTTATGACAGTTTCACAGTTGCACTGTGAGAAAACGACCGAATTGTGAACAATCCTTTTAAATCTTTGAGTAAACGTTTGTCAATTCTCTTTTGAGAAAACTTTCCTACTTTGTGCTGTTGGAAAATGGTTCTATTGTGAGAAATCATTTTCACATTTCTTTTGTGAGAAAATTCCATTTCATTTCTTTTATAATTCCTATTTTCCACAGAAAACGAAAGAAAAAGCATTGGTATTGTGAAAAGAAAAAAAGCAAAAATGTTTCTGTCATGAAAAAAAAAAAAAATTTTCATTGTGGGGAAACTTTTCCTTTTTCATTTCTCTGCCTTTTTCATTGTCAGTTTGGAGTTGCGAGAATTTTCTCTTATGTTATCATTTTGTAGTGCTTTGCATCTCTTGGCAAATGCAGAAACCTTCCGTTATGGCCTTGGTATTATCACGCTGACTTTATGATGCTCAGATTCAAAGCGTTTGGAAGAGGGACCTATGTGAAAGACCCCGAAGCTGCTCTTGTGACTAACAGCATCACATGGTGGTGGATTAAGAAACACATTTGCTCGGATTGAACACATTAATAGCATTTGAGTGGTACACTAGTTTCCCAGCATGGCACATATTGCTGCAAGGCATGTGGAGTCCATTCCATATAGAAACAGACATAACTGGTGTGTGTGGGGAGTTTTCTTCTTTTTTTTTGTCTGTGTGTGCGGCTTTTAAAGAGAAGAAATGCAGCGGGTGTACGGATGCTCAGCATCATGCTGCGAATTTCAGCTGCAGTGTTTCTTCCACATCACTGTCACTGCTTCTGAGTCACGTAAGAAAAACGGGCCAAAATCTGAACCACAATGGCTGTGAAAAAAATAGATTCACACACTTCATGTGTCCGTTCATGTGGCAGCACCAATCATGATGTGTTAGGATTCCAAAATCGCACTGAAAGTGTCTTCATGTCAGTTCGAGCCCATTCCTCCACCAACTGGGTGTGTTTCGGATTCAGTCTGTGTGTGATTATTCTGGATTTTCCACCTGCTGTTCCAAATACTTTTTCTAACAGATTGGTGACTTTGCAGGCCAGTCAAAGTGTCTCCACATTTCATCATGCTTGTCAAACAAGTCACACACAGACGTGGACCTTTGCACCCTATAGTTGTCATGCTGGAACATCACTGTTGACATCGGTGTCATCCTGGAGTGTATTGCGTTTTGCTTGGAGACAACACCGACACTGCAGCACAAAAGGAAATCTCAGACTGTGGCCAAAACCCGCCACGTCTGTGTACATTTGGTTAACGTTGTTGTCTCGCGCCTCGAGGTTTAGGGCTTTGAATTTCGCCTCCAGTCTGTGTGCATGGAGTTTACATATTCTCCCTGTGCTTTGTGGGTTTTCTCCAGGCACTCTGGTTTCCTCTGATAGTCCAAAGACATATGATGTAGGCTTTGTTTCCAAATTGCCTGTAAAGTATGACTGGGAGTGCGAGTGTGTGTCTGTGCCCTGTGCTGGACTGGCACCCCATACAGGGTTTACCCTGCTTCTGCCCTGACTTCCCTGGGATAGGATCGAAACCCCCACATCCCTACCCTATCATCTCATGCTAAGTAAATAAAAATATGGTATCTAGACTATAAATAACACCTATAAACAGTAATTTCAAAATGTTAGTATGACTTTACAGTACAGTATGTGGATAACACAATGATAATCTATAAAACAATGTGCACAGGGGTAGCTCAGCGGTTAAGGCATTGGGATACTGATCAGAAGGTACCGGGTTTAAAACCCAACTCCACCTAGTCACCAGTGGCACCAGCCTTTAAGCCAGGCCCTAAACCCTCAACTGCTCAGATGTAGAATGAGATAAAAATGGAATTCTCTCTGGATAAGGGCGTCTGCCAAATGCCGTAATTGTAAACGGCCAACAGTATGTGGACACATAAGCCATTACCTTCCACACACAGATTAGCCATAACTTTATTTAGCATTAATATGGGATGTCTGGGGGTGTGCTATGGTGTCTGGCACTAAATCAGACTTGTCTATCTGGTACGTCTGATCGGTGTGGGGAGGTCAGGTCGGCAGGTGCCCCATTTGTCTGCTGTGCCCCATGTGCAGTGGGTTGTGGTGCTCAGGGTGTTCTGAAATATTTCTGCAGTGACCAGCGTTGACTTCTTTTTAGCGGTTGTGCTGCATTTCCTTCCTGTCGGATTGAACCATATGTTTTGCCTTTGGTCCCCGCCAGAGTACACAGGATTTGGTTGTACAAGATCCTGTTGCTACTTTACTGCTATATAATTGATAATCAGTGTTATTCAATTCACCTGGTGGTTGTGGTGTTGATATCATAGCTGGTTGGTATCTATAGGCCTTTATAAACTGTTGTCCCACTCCTAGACAAGCCTTCATTGGAACTAAGATGCCCAAACATGTTACAATAAGACAATGTCCCACTGCACAAAGTAATGTCCATGAAGACATGGTTTGTCAAGCACTTTACTGTCCTGCACAGAACCACAGCCTAAACCCCACTAAACTTCTGCATGAACTGGAACTCCAAGTACAACCCAGGGCTCCTCATCCACCATCAGTCTCTGACCTCACTCCTGCTTTTGTAGCGGAATATCAAAACAAATCCCCACAAACTGTATATGGTACAAAGAGTAGTGAAGAGAGTGGATGCTGTTACTGATTACATTGACATTTTACAAAATTATGCACACAATTAGTTCATGCAATGTTTCTAATTGTGTTCCCTGCGTTTTTAATAGACAATCAAATGGGGTAAACAATAAATTAAATAAGTAATGTATCTAATTTCGCAACATTTATAATAATGTGGCTTGCTTGTTCTGTGTTCCGTTCCACAACTCAGCCAAAAACGAATATTATGATACATATCCACTGTATTATGGTGAAAATATCAGGTTTCACAATATCAGTAACAACCGTAGCAACAAGTTCACTTCCTTTTAGGCGTTATTATGAGTTTTAATGCAAGTTGTTTGCACAAGGTCGTTCGTTGAAGCCCACACCACACTTTGGCTGTTTGTGACAGTTTTTCTTTCATTTGGTTCGACTACGTTCACAATGAGTTTAAAGTGCAGCAAATTATTTGCCCATGTGGGTGTTCTTTGATAAGTCAGGAGGACTTCTTTTTTTTTTTTTTTTTTTTTTTTTATTCTTGGAGACACTGCTCAGCTTGTTGGTTTTCAAAGTTGCTCTTTATCTCTATAGCACATGCAATTGCATTTTATATATATAGCAGTTGTTACCCATCAGCTCTCATGTGCCAAATTTATTCTTCAAAAAATTTGACTTATACACACACAGTTCATATATGCACAAGAACTTTTTAAATATTAAACAACAATTAGTTCCAACTAAGCAATCTGATTGGACAAGAGGCATCCCAGGAGTGTGATAATGGATGGAAACTTCACTGGGAGGATAACTGTATGAAACACTGTCCAAGGTGGTAGCAAAAGTGAAAAGTAGGTCTGTATGGAAAGCCAAGCAGAGGAGAGAGCAGCTACATGCCGAAAACCTACATCAGAAGCGCTTTCAGCAAGAAAACACATCTGATAAAATTCAACAATACTTTGGCTCCTTAGTAATTGCTTCTAAATCATTCGGTATCAGTATTCAGTATTCTATTACGAGATGTATGTCTCGTGTGATATTGTTCATTTATAAGCACTTATAATTTTAAGACTTGTTTCTATTGCTTGTTTAAAATCTGGAATGCGTCTTCACAATGCATTTAACGTAAGCCTTTTATAATACTGAATGTGCTCTAGATATCCGTGGATTTAGTTCCACAAAGAGGGGTAGTTTTTATTTCTTGGTTTTAACTCTGTACAGTACAGTACATTGGGTGTATTCCCACCTCACACCAGTGGTACTGGGATAGTCTCAGAATCTACTGTGACTCTGACCAGGATTGAGCACATACTGAAAATTCATTGATTTTTGGAACTACTTAACCACGGCATAGGGGATGTTTTTGGCTGGTGGGAAATTGGAGAAAACACTGGAAACCCCTCATAAGCCAGGGATTGAACCAGCTCCCCTGGATCTGTGGATGTTCCAACCAGCATGGTTCACTTGAATAAGGAGCAAGACCTCTTATTTTGATGGACCAGTTTTCAGTGCGGTGAGCAAGCAAGTAAAGACACAGTAGTTTAATCTAACTATCCCAACTAGTCCACAGCAAACGAGGTAGATGTGTAACCATCCAAGAGAAGAAACTGTGTGTTTCTCTAAGTGACAGCCTGTGACAGTCTCAAATGTAACAGGAAATAAATTAGATGGGAAACAGCCGTGCAATGAGAACTCTTCATGCTGATCTGTACTGTAATTCTGAATGTGACCCTCCCATCACTGCAACACACACTTCACAATCCATTTCTTATAATCCATTTAATCAGTTCTCTTAAGTGCAACCCATATAGAGGAAATGCAGAGAGAAAATTGCCCCCCATCTCTCCAAATCCTGATGCTTCTACCGCAACTGAAAAAAAAAAAAAGAACAATAAAGCCTGAGTGAAAAGCTGAAAAGAGCACATTAATAGCAGACACTCGGTTGATTGGATCATCATCACCTCAGTCGGTTGGTCGGTTGGGTGTCTTTCTCGTCCATAAATTATTCAGCACGGCATAATAAAACGCTTCCGAAGGGCAAGAAGTCTGCAAAAAGCGAGGAAATGCTTTTTGCTTGATTTAGACATTTAACGTCCCTGCATGACGTTAATGAACGAGATACGAAGTCGTATTTGGACGCTAGTGGAAAGCTTTTTAGACAACTGTGTGTGACAAATAAGCGAACAACAAATAAAAGGACATGAATATAGCAGCGCTGTACCCAATCATGTAGTCACTACCAACGGAGGAACTTAATCAGATCAGGAGGATTGTGCATGTAAATCAATACCAGACAAAATCACCTTGTATATTTTATTTTTCATGAACCTAGCACGAATGAAATACAGGTCACAAGATGATGTGGTGAATGAAATGGGGCATTAAAGGCACCAAAAGAACATTCAGAAAAAGCGCTTGCAAGATTGAAAGCTGTACTGTGACTCTGAACGACCTTCCCCAAAGGAAATCACTAACAGGGTGCCAAAGAGAGGACCTGACTTTCTGTGTGTGTGTGTGTGTGTGTGTGTGTGTGTGTGTGTGTGTGTGTGTGTGTGTGTGTGTGTGTGTGTGTGAGAGAGAGAGAGAGAGAGAGAGAGAGTTTGTGCAGTGGGGTAAAGCTGGAACAGCTTAGCTAATTAGTGCAAGGCCATACAAGGCTTAAAAAAAAAGCACAGCTATAATCCCCCTACACAAATCAACCGTTATTTCAAAACACTGCTTAGAACATTTCAAAAAACGGGATGCGAGATCTCCTCGACTCCCCCGCCGTATCCTGGTGCGCACCTCCGTTCCTGCGATTGCCTCCGAGCGAGAGAGCGATGGAGTGGGAGTAATGTAGAGGGTAAAAGCAGCAGAGCAGCGATGTTTGTTATCTGCCTGCCTCCATGCCTCGTCTCCGGCTGGGACCTGTGGGCTTCGCATAGCACTGTTTAATAAACGGGGGTTTAACCAGGCAAAGACGGATCCCTATCCAATTTCTCCGCTGTCGGTTGCATTAGCTGCTGATCAAAGAACAGATCTTTGTATGTAAAGTCTGGCCTTAAAGGAATGCAGCAGTCTGAAATGCTAATGTCACTAATAAGGATGTGCCAGGAAGCAGTTCACTGTGCGTGATTCTGAAAAATGAGGCAGCACCCACCTGGCCCAGGCTGCATCAGGATCACAATGAACGATTGCCCGACACTGTGTATTAACCCTTTACTTCCTGTAATGGCTGATCGTGATATAAGATGAAAGGATAAATTTGACAGTAGCTTGACTGTAAAACTATTAGTGCTCGATAGCATTATTAAAAAAATGTTCTGGGGAAACGTATTACATACACAAAGACAGACAGGCATCTGTGACACTATTAATTAGTATTTTATTAATCATGCATGAAATATAGTTTCTATTCAATTCCATTACATTTTATTTATATAGTGCTTTTAACAATAGTCATAGTCTCAAAGCAGCGGCACAAACTCAAAAGAAAATTACGGAAATATATATGAGATGTGAAAAAATCTGTATAAATCTTAATGATCAGATTGTCCCTGATGAGCAAACCATGGGCGATAGCGACAGCGGCAAGGAAAAACTCCCTGAGATGACAATAGGAGGAAACTTTGAGAAGAACCAGACGCAACAGGGAACCCATTCTCATTTGGATGATACCAGATAACAGTTTCACTGTTTGAAGACCAGAGATCCCAATCTGTGCAGTCCATAGACTTAAAATATAAGCGATGTCACTTTGTCCATCTGTCCTCAAGCTTTCATGTTCCCTTATTAAAAAACGTTTTAGGTTGCGCTGCAAGCTATGAATGCACCTTTTTCTTAACTCCTTCATCAGAAGTGAATCTTCGTCCTCGTAGGGCTGCTTTCAGGGGACCAAACAAGTCAAAGTCCGACCTGGACTATAGGGAGGATGCTTTAAGACGTTTTCGCTGTGTTTCGACAGTGTGGACGGCCATGCATCGTCATACAAGATCACAACGTGCTTGGATAGTAGTCCTCTGCGTTTAATCTGAAGTTTAGGCTTCAGCTCTTCAATAAGCATTTCCCTGTAACGAGCACTGTTGATTGTTGAATCTTCTTCCTGATAATGTTCCAATAAAGGCCCTTGGGCATCCCAAAGACCTGTAAGCATCGATTTTCCAGCTGATTGTTGACTTTTGAACTTTTTCTTAATCAGTGATTGAGGATGTTTCTTTTCCATACTCTGCGGTTTACTCTCAGGCTTGTAGTGATGAAACCATGTCTCGTCATCAGTGGTGATTCTTTTTAAGAAACTCTTACCTTCTTTAGTACATTTGTCCAAATTTTTTTTTTCACGGAAATCCTGTGTGTTGTTTCGGCACGAGGTACAACCTCAGACCGCAAAAAAAAATAATAATAATAATCACTGCACGCTGCTCTTCTTTCGAGCAAATCATAAATATGAACTGATGTACAGTAAGACAATCACACTTGCACAGGAGTGACTGGGGAGATGGCAGCCTTGAAGAGAAAGCATTGATAAGACAGTGCGACCAACAGAAGCTTTAATATAATAGGGATGTGCATCATTTTTGACTCACCCTCGTATATGTTGATATATAGATCACGTTTGTTCATTAGTAGCCTTGAAGATCTACACTTAGATAGTCAGAATGCCTGACAGCTCTGAACTGACCAAGCCTCATGATGCTTTCAGTTACTCAACCGGATTAAAAAGTTTAAAAAGAGCTCGTCAGTAAGTTTTATGATAACAATACCAGACCTCATGGAAATCCGTCATTTTAGCTGACTTTGGAAGTTTATTTGCTTCTGCAGAGCTCATTATGTTTCATTTCCATTTGAAAAAAATAGACCAGACTCAAAAATGCACCTTGTTTCAGACTGTTAATGGTTCAGCCTTCTCGGTAATAATTCGACTTGAATCAAACAGTGACCAGAGTATACAGTATGCAAGCATGATTGAGGGACGTATTCAACAAGCTGTTCTGAAGAACAGAAAATCTGGCAGGAAAAATGCTGGTCTTGAATCGAGCAGCTGCACTCTGATTCCACCACAGCCCCTTCTACTGACTCTACTGTCTGATGCTCGGACTGCCTGTGCTGTTCATCACGATTTGGGGCTTAAAGACACACTTGGAAGAGCAGCAGGATGAGATATGTCTGATAGGATCAGAGGAAGTTATAAGGAGAGGGTTGAAAGAGAGGGAAAAAGAATGAAAAGAAGAAAAAAAAAGGATAAAATGTGAACATTAACGGTCTCGAATTTGTACAGTATTCTGGGTGAAATTAAAACACAATCATGTCTAATTGAGAACAATATGGCTGTCTCTGTATATAATATATAAAATCTGATACCACTCATTAAGTTCTTGTCTCATTCCAAGCGCATGATTATATAGAAAATTATCACAATTTTATCTTAATTATTCCACACTGTGGGTTTTTTCTAGACCGTCCCAAATGCTTTGGCTCTGACTTGAATTCATAATTTCGCTTCTGTGAACATTGGGAAAAAAAACAAAAAAAAAAAAACAGAAAAACAGCCACAAAGCGAGCTATTTAACATGTTAGTTTTGATTGTTGTAGATTTCTCAGACTTTTAGACCTTTTAGGGTTTTCAGACTGATAGAGGTCTCACACACACCCATAACATACAATATGCTGCAAACGACAAACAAACTGGAAAGAGGCTTTAGGTAAAGAGCAGATTCAGTTACATATCGTGATTCTTTAGTACAATTAATGACTCCAGAATCAAGTCTTAAAAGTACAGTAATTTTAACATTTATATACATTATGTTTTGACTTGACTTTGAAAATGTTGCAGTTCCTCTATAATCCTACAGGTGGTGCACTCCAGACAATTCTCACATCGACAAATAGCGCAGCAAGTTTGTTTAGGATTGTATTGGCATAAATTTAACGCATTCTGGGTGTAGAATTAATTGAAATGACCTTTTAGAAAAGACAAACACATTTTTTCGACATAATCTTCTTGCTTTTCAATACACTTTGTCCTTCTGTCAACAAGATATCGCATTCCCTCCAACCGATAATATCGTATCAGGTTGTTCCTGCTGATTCCCATCCCTAGTAGAATTTCATAGCTTTTGTGAGTTTAACTTTTTTATACACTCTGATACAGCAACTCATTTTTTCTGGAAGTAACATGCTGCCAATTAGTAAAAGTAAAAGAGAGGAAGCAAAAACTGAGCCTAGTGTAACAAACTCACGAAACAAAGCGTGGTCTGTTTCATAGAGTCATCATGTCAATGTTGGAGGTGCACATAGCACATAATCCCGATTCTAATTAATGTCATTCTCACTGCTGAATTGCAGCGGATGTGATCAAACCAGCCAGATGAGTAATACGTGCCCAGCGATGCGCGCGCACAAGGAACAGAAAGATCCGGCACAAAGCAGAAATGTGTGATGGAAACATTAGCTGGATGAAAACTTTTTCCTGAGGAGAGAGAGCATCTGCTGTCTTATCGGGGGGAGAGATGCCTGCGCGCATGAGCTTCATCATGCTGACTAGAACAGATGGTTGTCTTTTGTACGTTAGCACTTCCTGATGTTCTGGAGATGGTAAAGAGCACTGTCAAATGAGCTCTAGACGAGTGCTTCAAATGAAGTAACAAAAAGAATGCTTCGAGAAGGAATCTTTATCTTGAAAACGAGCCTCATAAATGAAAAAACATTTGGAAATTGCAATTAATAATGTATTAATAGAAATGTCTTCAGACTTGCCCTTGAGGGCTGCTGTGAAATCATAATCTTAAGATAATGCAAGGGAGCAGGTGTAAGCGTTTACCATTATGTCTAGACATTA
Organism: Clarias macrocephalus; assembly: GCA_011419295.1. NCBI lineage: Eukaryota > Metazoa > Chordata > Actinopteri > Siluriformes > Clariidae > Clarias > Clarias macrocephalus. Next base: position 121,495 of record JAAGKR010000389.1, read on the forward strand.
CTGCTACAAACAAATCAACTGAACATTACAACAAATATCTGACAATTATAAATCCATCAACATGGTAGTATGTGAATAAGGTGTCAGAAAACACAATGCGGCACAGCTTGCTGTGGATGGGATTGTGTAACTACAGAGCACTCAGAGTGCTCATGCTGACCCACATGAGCATCAGAGCTGCACCATGGAGCAGTGGTAGAAGGTGGCCTGGTCTGATTAATCACATTTTCTTTTATATCATGTGGATATCCAGGTGCGTGTACGTCACTTATCTGGGGAAAAGAAAAAAAACAGGCAGCAGGATGCACTATGGGGATGAAGGCAAGCCAGCAGAATCACTGTGATGTTTTGGGCAACGGCTCTGTTGGAAAAGCTTGAGTCCTCTACCTACTAAACACTAAACCAGCTAAACTGTTCCCTAATGGCACTGGTGTCTTTCAGCAGGATAGTGCTTCTCCAGGACTGGATTGAGGAACATGTCCAAGAGTTCAAGGGGCTGTTCTGGCCTGTAAATTCCTCAGATCTCAATCTGATCGAGCATCTTCGCTCAGTGCTGGATAAACAAGTCTGCACTTTATAGTTTGCAGGACTTACAGATAGCACACCTTCAGAGGGCTTGACTTGGCGAGCTGTTTTGGTCTGCACAAAGGAGACCTATTAGACGGGTTCAACGCTATGGCCGAGTGCACTAATTCTTACATGTGCGACAGAAAAAAAAAAAAACATGTCTTACAGACTCATCTTTACTTTCTGAAGCAGCGGGAGCGTGAAACCAGCTAAAAACTGATGCCTTTGTGTCGTCCAAAACTCACACGATATCCAGCATCCTGCAGAGACGTCAGACCTGCAATCTTGCGCAAGTCTATCTGGCACAGTTTTTTTTTCCCCAACGCCTCCTGCTGCTCAGCCCAGATGAGTTATCAGTGGTGCAACAAATTAAGTTCCTATAAAATAAAGCGCTTTGATACGTGCTTAAACAGGAGTCAGTGTGCTGGAGCGAGGAATTATAATTTCCATAGAAGCTTTCTGTCTCAATGAAGCGTGCTCTGAATGCCATTTATCAAAATTCCCAACGAGCAGCAAGCCGAGCCGGAGACGCGCAGCGCTTGTTTTTAATGGAGTGATAACCTTCTAGTGCTGCTCCGATGCTTCATGATTACCAACGGCGTGTCAATGTGGGCTTATGAGATTCCATTATATAAACAGAGAGATGAGGAAGGGCAACAGCAGTTGTTGCAGGGCTGCGGTTTATGAAACGACGTGATTGTGATGTGATTCAGGTTGTGAAGCTGTCGGCTCTGTAGTAGACCTTAAACATCAATGTGAGTCATTATGGGATCTGTCTATCGATGCATCAATACCAGGACTGGAATCGGGTATTGGTTTCTTCATTTCAGGCCCAGCCATGACGGAGCGGTAACTGCAGCAGTTTTTGTTGTTGTTTTTTTCCACAGTGTAGTTTTAAAGAAGGAGCTGGGGAAAACTTTTCAAAGTCGTTTCAGTTGTTTTAACTGAAATTGAAAGTAGCCATGGTATAATGTAAAAAACTAAAAACTTACCTATATACTGTAAGTAAATGAAAATAAATGTTAAACATTCTTTGCCTCCATTCTAATATCTGCAATGCGTTTCATGGTTATGGGCCTTGTTCATGTTCAGATGTTTCAAAAACAGTATTCAAGTATAACAGATTTGACCAACTTTGCGCCGGTGACAGGAACACCTCTGACCAATCACACTGCAGCTTTTGGGAGCATCACTCGAAAAACATCTAAAAACCGGACCAGCTAATTAAGTTATTTACGATAAAAAGGACAAAAATTACAAAGGCAACAAGTACAAGGATGTGGAGACAATGTGTGGAGACAGATAGCCGAAGAGCTTTGTTATCTTAGTTTTTAGTTCTTGTGCTGTGCATAATGTGTTTATCTGCACAGCTATGTTGGATTCTTATTCGTGGGTTATCAGACAGTCAATTCCAAAGTCTAATTCCTTGCTCTTTCCTGATTTTTACTTCTTTCTACACTGCAAAACAATGCTGAAGGCGTCCAAAATATGAAATAATCTCCTTTGAACAGTTGATATTGAGCTGTATCTGCTACTTATGCTCTGTTAAGCCTTCATAACAGCTCAAATCTGAGGTGCTGTTTGTTAATTAGTGATTTCTGAGGCTGGTAACTCTTTCTTCTCTGCAGCAGAGGTACGATTTGGTCTCGCTTTCCTGGGAAGGTCTTGATGAGAGACAGTTTCATCATGGTGCTTGATGGGTTTTAAAAATGCACCTGACAATACTGTTCTTCGAAGAACCGCTCTAGAACAGATGACCTTCGTTTCATAAAATAAAAACTGACTGCTGTTGCTGTTGATACTTAATTACCTAATGCCATATCTGTTATTTAATGGTTTTGAAAAAATCCAGTAAAGGATTTTCTAGAATGTAGAAAATAAATCAAGGGCCTCCGAGTGGCGCAGTGGTAAAGTGCCCTAGCATGTTGATCATCCGGAGATCGCCAGTTCAATTCCCGGGTGATGCTGTAAGCTCTCAAAGCCGGAGGTGTAGAGAGAGCTGATTGGCCGAGCTCTCTCAAAGGGGAGGGATGAGAGGTACTTAGTGCTCCCACATTAATCACAGCTCTACAGCCAATCAAGGGCGTCTGTGAGCTCACGTGAGCGGAAGGAGCGGATAGCGCTGTCCTCCGAGTGTGTTACTCCGCCCCCAATGGTGCGTGAGCGAGCAGTTCAAAAAGATGCAGTCGGCTGGCGTCGCGTCGTTCGGAGGAAACACGTGATAGTCCTCGGCCCTCCCGACTGGGTGGTAGTAGCAGACTTAATGTGGGAGCCCCCTAGTGACGGCGAGGAATTGGACATAACTAAATTAGGGAGAAAATTGGGGGGAAATAAATAAATAAATAAATAAAATAAACCCCAAATTGCATCTAAACTTTTGACTGGTACTGTATACCACGCCGAGCGTGTAGTGGTTAGCACTGTCACCTTGCACCTCCAGGGTCTGGGTTCAATTCCAAGGCAGGTTTGATTCCCGTCTCTATGTGCATGGAGTTTGCATGTTCTCCCCGTGCTCGGTGGGTTTCTCCAGGAACCCCGGTTTTCACCCACAGTCCAAAGACATGCAGATTAGGCTTACTGGCATTTCCAAATTGCCCGTAGTGTGTGACTGAGTGTGTGTGTGTGTGTGTGTGTGTGTGTGTGTGTGTGTGTGTGTGTCTCCTGCGATAGACTGGCATACTGTCCAGGGTGTACACCGCCTCGTGACCTAAGTGTCCTGGGATAGGCTCCAGGCCCCCTGCCACCCTGAATCCAAGATAAAGCAGTATAGACGATGAGTGAGTGACTGTATACCATGACCAGCAACATACAGTATAGCATACAATTTATCATGTCTGAGAATCAAGACAGAGTGTGTAGACTGTTACTATCCTGCTAAAAACAGAGAGATGCTACATTTATTGGCATTATCATTATACACTGCACGATGAGGGTGTTTGGGTGCAGCGTAGTCACAGTTTTTGTGTGTTGTATTTGAAGAGGTGAAAAAGCTGTGGACAAATCTGACAGATACAGCATATCACATGTTATGTGAGGAAGAACGGGAGAGGAGGGTGAAGCGAGGAGTAGCCAGGCGAGTGGAAAGAACATCTCTCAGTGACGTGGAAGCCATTTGCCGAAGCGTGATTATTACTTTTTTTTTTTTTTACAACCTGCACTCGGGCATTCGTGTTGTGTTTGATGTGAATTGATGATGAAAAGTTTTTCCTTTTAAATACAATTTATTTGTGTCGTTCCTGGTGTGTAAGGCCCTGTAATTTGCAAATTTCGTAGCTCGATCCAAACCTACCGGGGCAGTAAACACCAGCCAGCACTAAATGATCACTAACACTTCGTAGAACGCACTAATTAAAACATTAGCCACTATACAGTCACAGAAGAGCACTTGTTTTGATGTGTTTTAGGGCACAGAGTTCATGCTCCCCACCCAGAGCTGCATAACTCCCTCCATTTGAAGCTAATCATTTGTGCGGGTGCCTTGAAAAAGTGTGTCCCTGCTTCGTATTGATTTCTGAGAGAAACTGAAATTTCTAATTACACCGAAATGCATTAAAGGTCTTTAGCCAATAATGCTCAGTGGCTATAAAACGGGCTGATATCAATAGTCTTGCGTTGTCCATCAGCACTGAGCATGCTGTATCGACGCTTCTGGTACATTCTCATTCGCACAACAGACGGCTTGACAGAGGATCAACAGTTTACAAGGGTCCCGGTTTGCTAATCAGCTGAAATTGCAAAACCGACACGCACAAATCCACAGAGTCGCTCGGGCTCCCATAGCCGTCTTCATTTACGCTGTCAATCGAAGGCGCACGGGCTAATTTGTCGGCTTTCTAACTGTTTTGCTTCGAGAAGAGCAAAGGCAGCACGCTGCAAATTGCTCTGTGACAACTGGATCAGTCACGAGAACAAATAGTTGCGGTGTGCAACGTACCAAATTGCAGTCGTACTCGTGTTGCTGTAAAACTCAAAAATAAAGTCTGCACGGATTTTTCTTCCGCCCTCTGTACTCAGGCCTACTTTCGATTCACTGAATATCCCTGCGACTTTTAAAAAATGCCGACGCAAGCATCTAATCTCCTAGAGGCTTCCCTGTGAATCTGTGTTAATGACCAAAAGAGTAAACTGTGATTATTTTGAATAATGATTGTAATATTATCTACTGTAACAGTAATTAATGATTCAGGAGCAGTAATTAATACATTTCACTGTGCGAACAAGTCAAACACTAAATAACGTTTGTTGCTGGAAAAAATGTTTCCGTTTCTACCCAGGCATTTTAGTAAAAATTATATAGATAAAACCCTGCGCTTGGAATAACATATAATTAACTGTGGAGCTGCGTCATGACTGAACACACACTAGCATTCAGTGTGGATTGTGCAGCCCGGGCTGAAACCAGATAAACACCTCACTCTCATGGAATGAATAAATACAGGTTATTGGGGAGGAAAACAAAACAGACGTCAAACCCTCTCTGGTCATGTTCATGCCATTTCACCCACTCGTGCTCTTACAGTACATACTCTTCTGCTATGCAACACATCACATTAACTAACGCTGGCTCTACAGTAGTGATGGGAAGTTTGGATTAAATCAGTGACTCGGTTCTTTGAATCTCGTTTTCACACAAGAACTGGACACCACACTGTGTGCTGTAATCAAAGCTAAAGTTGACTGACTGGATTCTTTGATTATGATTGATTATTTTTTTCTATTTACTGTGTCAGTCAGGCAGTGTCTTAATGGGTTTGTTCTAACACATTACTATTTCTATAACTAGCTTGGTGATGTGGTGAAGTTCGTGGAGTATTTTGGAAGGAATCTCCAGTATTAGAGTTTTGTTACAATTAGCGGTAAAACTGCGCTTTCTGAGTCTTCATAACAAGCAACTTTCCTGTTTCTCAGTAAATGACAAATGACAAATTATTTTTCTTTAAGACCTATTAACGTCAAGTTGGTAAAAAGAGAGAGGTGGATATTTTTAATGGGCAGTAAAATAAATTGTTTAATACTGAAAGCAATAAAACACTATATTTTTCGCATGATTAATAATGTAAATGTATGCATAAACAATGGAACTTCAAAGGAGCTTCATTTGCAATAATAAATGTAAAGTTTTGGGGAGAAAAAAGTAAACAACTGGTGAATATTCACTGGGCCACACAGACACAAACCAAATGCATCATGTTTGCTTCTAAAAAGCCAGAATTTCTTGTATTTTTAATGTAGCCTTGTGGAATTGATCTCCAGGCTTAGTGAAGGACTTTTTTCCCCTCACATTTTCAATCCAGTCCCTTTAATTACCACTTTCAGATGAATGTTTGTTAAAAAAACACAGTGATGAGTAACACAGAAACCCGTCTAACTTAAGGCATGAACCAGTGAGGAACAGGTGTAGATGATGACAGATGATCAGGCTAGAGATTATTATACTGGTGATGCCGAATGCTGAGTGGCTGGAACAGACGAGAGGGGAAATGAGGTCGCTGCTAATGTTACATAAATATTTTTTTGTAGCCTGTAACTAACTGTAGCCTTAGTCACTTTGCAGCCGGTCGCAGTAAACAGTTTGTTCCCATTTGTGTAATTTAATCGACATCATTTAATGAAATGAGGATATGAGGGGTGGCTCAAGACATACATGACAAAATAGTACTGTATCTAGTTGCCTTTGATGATAAAAGTGATACAAAAGCTTAAACTTATGGTACTTCATGACCATATAGTATTATATGTCATATTTCATTATATACAGTGGAACCTTGGATTGTGAGTAAAGTGGTTTACGAGTGTTCCGCAAGACGAGCAAAGATTTTAAATTAATTTTTATTTAAAAAACGAGCAAGTGTTTCACGCATCACGCATGGGCCTCTTATTTTGACACAGAGCGTCACTCTTGCTCTGCGGAATTGTGGGTAATCGTCTCCCCTGGGTCTTAGTGCTCGTCACTTACTGGTATAATCAACATCTCCCTCTGTGTTTCAGCATCTCCTATGTGTGCGCGCGCGTAATTTGACACGGACACACACACACCCACACACGGACACACACTCTTTTCATCCCCCTCCCTGGTTTCAGTCACGCACACAGAAACTCAGCGATTCTTTTCAAAGGTTAGGTGCTGGTTCATTTATTATTATTATTTTTATTTACAGCAGTGATTCCATTAGTATGCGCTCATGCCAGTGTCATTAGAGAGATTTCTTTTTTCCCCGTTAAAACAGTGCTTCCTTTGTGTGCGTGTTTGTTGTAAAACTTAGAAAGCGAGGTGGGGAGAGGGAGGAGGAGTGTTACTGTGTAAAACGAGGCGAGGGAAGGGGCTAATTCCACACACACACACCCACGGCGCCTGCACGCACAAATGGAAACACTGTCGTGATTTATTTTTTACTTTTTTTTTAAAGGTAACGTGCAGGTTAATCTGTTTTATTTTCACTTTATAGATTGTATTAATTATTTTTATGTATTTATTTTTTCGGGCTGTGGAACGAATAATTTGAGTTTTCATTAATTCTTAAAAATAAAAATCGGGAAAATCTGATTTAGATTTATGAGTATTTGGGATTATGAGCCCACTTCCTTAATGAATTATGCTCGTAATCCAAGGTTGCACTGTATTATAAATATATTCACTGCATTTCCACGATTTCTTTTTAGACATTCAAAATACTCAAGTCTCAAAGGTGTCGTCATCTTCCATTTAGCCAATGACTGTACACCAGTGGTGTCAAAATCCGTTCCTGAAGGGCCACAGACCCGCAGGGTTTTGTTCCAACCCTCGAGGACCTGCAGAGTTTAGCTTTAACCATAATTAAAAACACCTGATCTACCTAATCAAATCATTAAGGTGTATTTGAAAACTACATGGCATATATGTTGGAGCAGGGTTGGAACAAAACCCTGCGGGTCTGCGGCCCTTCAGGAACGGAGTTTGACACCCCTGCTGTATGCTATCTATCAATCGAATCGAATAAGCTTATTTAAGTATGCAATCAATTCAGTTTAGCATCCAATCAAGTTCACTACTATTAAGAATTCATCATCTGCAGTGACCTACTTGTGCTACACAATACAGTTAGTGCTACAGCTGTCAGTGTACGTCTAAATACCCACCAGCCCCCAGAGTGCAGCATGGGACTTGTTTGAGGATAAGTGCTCCTTGTCCTTTCTCAAAGAAATGTTTCATAATGCTGGAATGTAAAATATTTTATGATTAAATGAGGCGTCTCTTTAACTTACTCATGAACTACGCTGAATTAAAAAAGCATGTTGAGGTCTGTTTAGCTAATTTGGAAGTATTAAATTGCTACAGTATATATAACTATGTTTGCCAGTTTTCTTTTCTATCAGGGACACTGCAAGAGACTTTGCCAGCATCTGATCTCTTGCATTCCTCTTATGTCTGGGCAAAGGGGTTGCTAGATGGTAAAACTTTTAGTTTAAACTTTATAGACAAAATTCTAAAAGCGAGTGCAAAAATTGGGACACCACTCACATCACTCAAACACCCTCATACCCAGAGTGAAGCATGGTGATGGCAGCACAATGCAAATAGCTCCAAATGTCAATCTAAGTTAGGAGAACACCTTCAGGAAGATGAAGATCCCATCGTCCAGAATGAGAAACAGCTTCACAAGAAGATGATCAGTGTTTCGGAAAGTACCAGTCAGAGCCCTGATCTAAATCCTATCAAAAACCTGTGGAATGACGTGAAGAGGGCTGGCGGAATGAAATTGCCTAATCAAAAAAATAATAATTATTTAAAAATAAATAAATTTAAAAAAAAAAGGCTGAGTGCTGAGTATTATAAGAAAATTCTGCTTTAACAAAGGAGTAGTTAAGTGGTGCGTACATTTATGCAACTATGTTGTTGGAATTCACTGTAACCTTTCAATTAATTTTTTATTTAACATTTTTTCACATATGATTTATCTTGTTTTTTTTTTTTTAACATCACAAAAACCTGCCATTTTAACAAGCTTTTTATATGTAACCCATTATCATCTCACACACACACACACACCTATGCAATACACAAGAGACATTTCATAGACTAGTGCATTATCAGGTGTGTGCGCGTGTGTGTGTGTGTGAAGCCCTCTGGTTCTGCACTTAACAGTAACAATGTAATACAAGCCGACATGTGATTTAGCAGAACTCCAAATCATCCTGCAGGGACGTGCAGATTGGACACTGCCACTGACTAACATTTGAATGCTGAATTAAGACTCACTGATTACTTGGCAGACAAAATCTTCTGGCTTCGTGCTCCTACTAGCAACAGTTCTATTATAAAGAAGAGGGGGGAAAAAAAGTGAGATAATGGCGCTTAGAGAAGAGTGCACGCGTGTATTATCTTTATGCGGTTAAAAAAAAGAAACCTGAGGCACTAATTAACCCCAATTTCAGCTAAAATGTAATTAAGTGCACTGCCGTGTCCTTCGGAGATTATGTGTCATTTTTCAAACTGGTTGTTAGTCCGAGTAATATTCGTGTTCCGATTCGGGAAGAGCTGTTTTGAATGGCTGCTGCTGATCAGAGAAGCTCATCCTTGGTTGAGAAATCAACTCTACGGAGATAGCATTAACAGTGTGAGCAGATAGAGAAGGCAATACAGAGAGAGAGAGAGAGAGAGAGAGAGAGAGAATGAAAGAGGGAGAAGAGGAATGAAGTGAATAAGCTGCAGAAGTCCTGCAGTAAAGAGGTGGACGTTCTCGCTTCGCCTCAACAGGTTACCTTAGCAACAGCGTGATGACCAAATGCAGCCTATGAGCCAGGAACGCTGTTAGACAGCTTTAGCGCGCACACACACACACACACACCACTTATCAGAGGCACTACAAATCGAGGAGATTTCAATTTGCCAGATATGTTCATTCCAGTGAACTTCCACTCTGCCGCAGAGATCCACAAAATAGTACTGTATAATATACTAGGTTCATTTATGCTCCCTATATGCCCCGGGATTATGGATGGAACTGCAGGAAATATTCTGTAATCTCACAAAAATAATAAGATGCTTCTTGATACGCCGACCAGAGCAGCTGTTATTACTTGGTGGGACTGACGGTCCAGATGTGGTTGTACAGTAGCAGATGATTACAGTGGATTGAAACTAGAGTAATACTGTAAAAGAAACAGTAAATACTATATATGGCAAAACATTAAATGTTTGATGTTCCAGCCTCGTGTGGAAAACACACAGGGAGGGAAAGAGCATTGGTTATACAGGGATTCAAATAATTTTACCAGATAGAAATCATCCCGTTAGAGTCATTATTAAAACCCACACGCTGAATGCCATACATGTGTATGACATCATCACTTTTTAATCGTGTTAACAGGCATTAACAGCATTCCATTTCAGGTGATAAATAATTTTTGTTAAAGATAATATTGATCAGCTTATCAAATGATTAATACAAACGTGATCTTCGGTTTCATACTGTACTGTATGTAATCACTTCTAATCCACAGCTAGTGGTGTGTGAATGCCTCGGCAGAATCTAGGGGAAACAAAACCCTCGCAGCTCATTTTTCTCAGCTCCATTTAGAAACAGGCTAACGCTACCTGGGGGGGCGGCCTCGTCACCGCCTCGGGCTCTGGCGTAATCCTGGTACTTACTGCTGGGTCTGAATGCCGCAGCCGGCAGCAGCCTCCTCTGATCCCTGTCTCACACTGCTTTAGTCTAAAGACGCATGTAAATGTGATGTGCGTTCTGTGGAAGCCAGAGTCACTTGCGTCTCACGAGGCAAAGCGTGAATAATAGCTGAAACAAACAGGAGCACACACACGCTTATGGAAATCCACTGATCTGGATCCTACAATGCCGTAGCCTGGCATCAGGTTGGTCTGAATGATGCAGTGCGTAAAAATGGAAGGAAATTTTCCACAAGTAGAACTGATGTAGTCACACGTGGGAGAGTCCAGTTTTCTTGACCCAACACGTACAAATTCTCTTGACCTAGAGCGTGTAAGTGACAGTGTAACACGGGTCAGTACAACTTGACCCACATGCTAAATTCATCCTGCTACACTACGGCCAATTACTATTCATGCACTTAAATTTATGATAATTTGTGTAGTTCATACGTTGGACATTCACCAGATGAAATTCGTGGCTTAACTGTGAGGATGTTAACTCGGCTAAGACACAATAATATACTATAAAACTAATACTAAAAACCTCTTTGCTACAGTATTCTAAGATATGTCAGCTGATGATGTTCTCCAGCTAGGAATTTGTCTTAAAATAAAAAGTGCTTTTAAAGGAAGCTACCTGTTAACGCCATAATGGGTTGATAATTTTATTTTATTTTGTGAAATTCAGATTCAGTTCAGTCTGTGTGTTTTAATGATGTATTCTGCATTATACAGAGGCTTGTAAAAGGAAAGGAATGAATTAAGGAATAAAGGAAGGGGACAAAGGGAGAAAGGAAGAAAAGATGAACAAAGGATGCACTAAAGGAAAAAAGGACTGAAGAATGTAGACAAGGAAGGTGGGGGGAAAATAGAATGACGAGAAAAGGTAGGGCAGAGGCCAAGAAAGAAAGGAAGAAAAGGAAAGAAGCATAAAAATTAAGACGATAGAAAGGAAAGAAGGAAGGACGAAAAGAAATGAACGGTGTGAGGAAGTAAAGGTGTGAGCAGTGGCTTTGTCAAAAGGAATGAACAAAAGAAGGAAGGGAGAGAAGGAGGGAGGAAGGAAGAGGAAAAGAGACAAAGAGAAAAGAAGGAAGCAAGAGCACAGAGAAAAAGAAAGGAAGCAACCTGAATTAGATTATAAGCAAAGTAGGAGAAAAAAAGGAAAGAAGGTAATAATTTTTGTTTTGTTTTTTTGTTTATAAAAAGTACGTAAGGAATAAAATGCAAAGAATGAAAGAAGGAAGATAAAGTTTAAAAAAAAAAAGGAAGATAAGGAAGGAAAAACATTTAAAAAAGGAAGGAATAAACAAAGAAGGACAAACAATGGTTTGTTGATGAAGGGCTGTGGTGTTTCATTATGGTTTCTCAGAGAGTCAGTTAAGCTTATAACTAGTTATTAATAGCTAGCAGGTGTGTGAATCTCTTCTTTAACAGTGATTAATACGATTACTTGTTCACAGCTGCTGTGTTTCTGCGGGTTATGTGAACGGATCTGCTTCGGTTTAACACGCAGACTTCTTGTTCACTGTGAAGAAGCTCAAAAAACAAAACCTCTTCACATTCTGCCCAGTGTTTAAATCAGACAAAAGCAACAACTTCTCATGCTTACTGTGAGTGAGAGCGACGGACACATTCCCACGCTCCATACAGCATGAAAAAGAACAGATATCAAATCTGTGGATTTCTCTTCAGACATTAAATCTAGTTTAAATGAGAACATGGGAATAATGTGAAAAGTGTGTGTGAGTGTGTGTGTGTGTAACACTGACCGTGCTGTCAGAATCCTCAGCTTGTGCACAGAGCCTTTTCTATTGTGTGGGGATTTCAGCTCTCCTGCAGATATTTCAGAGCTAATCGTAATTCGCGGTGCTGTAGATGCGCTGGGATACTGACAGGAAATGGGTTTAGTGTGTGTTGGCGAAGGCCTTATTTTTCTCAGCTTTTTTTCCCCCCTCATTCGCCGGCATGTGCATGCATGTGTCCTCTTTTGGTTGGCAGCACTCCTTGCTAAAAATACGCACCCGCATGTCGCCTCAAGAATTTCTCTCTGCTGTATGTGGGAAAGAGAGACGAGGTAGGATAGCATCCTGTATGCTTAACGCTTTCTTTGTAACTTCCTAGTTAGAGAGGTATTTCATTTATGGCCACATCATTTCACACATTATTGCAATACTGTATTAACCAACAGACGAAATCTCCTCGTAGGTGTTAAGCATATCAATTTTTCTAATATATTTTGCTAATAATATTTTTTCAATATATTCTATGCAAAAATGTGACTCTGAATGGATGTTTTGTTCCTTTTTTTTTTTTAAAGGGATAACAGAAAGACAGCCTCAGTGCAGCCATTAAGCAAAAGAAAATGCCAATGGAAAATGTGCTTTAAAAATATGGAAATGAGGAGTAAAATCTTTTCGTTGGCAAAAACAGGATAATTAATGTTATTGTCCTGTTAATTGGAACAAACTTTCAGAAGATGGAAAAAAAAAAGAAAAGAGAAAAGAAAAGCCGAAACCCTGCCAGTGTTTGTGTTTAAATTCGACTAAATACAAAATCTACTTTGTTTTTTTAACTTAAAAATTGTTCAGTGAAACAAATGAAGGCAGCAACAGAGCGGAGAAACAGAGCGTTTTAAACAGACCGTTCTGCGCTATTTGGCAGCCATTAAATCCCGCCGCATGCGTACAAAGAACGGCTAATGGCACGATTACACAGGCTGAGGAGTCAAAGCATCAAAGACATGGAAGAGATAAAATGAAGCAATTTGTCAGTCCAAAAAACAAGCGATCATGCTGTGGAATACAACTGGAAAGTCGAATTCTGCCCAAACACTCGCGCACACACACACACACACACACACACACACACACACACACACACACACACAACAAAGCAGTTGCATACAAATGCAGTTTGTATCTTTTGCTACAATCTGACCCCTGCATTTGCAGTTTTCATTTCGGGATTAACAGAACACCGATCAGTCATACTGTAACGTTATGACGACCTGAATAATACTGAGTAGGTCCCCTCTTTTGCCACCAGAACTGTGATGCACTGTGCGTTTTGAAACCTTTCTACTGGACCCAGAATAACTTTTTCAGCAGTTTGATGTACAGCTCTTCTATTGGATCCGACTGCACATTCCAGCCTTCGATCCACACGTGCGTCAGTGAGCTTTGTCTCCATCACCCTGTCACTGGTTTTCCTTCCCTTGAGCACTTTTATAAGGTCCGGACCACTGCAGATGGTAACATCCCACAAGAGCAGCAGTTTTGGAGTTGCTCTGAACCAGTCATCAAGCCATCACATTTTGGATCTTGTCACAGTAGCAACCGTTACAATATTTTGGTATAATGGCCCCTGGAAGTGGGTGGGATATATTAGGAAGCAATTGAACCTTTTTTTTTTCATAAAGTTGATGCATTGGAAGCAGGAAAAATGGGCAAGGGTAAGGATTTGAGTGACTTTAACGAGGGCCACATTTGTAAACGTGGTCTAAGGAAGGGAAACTGGTGAACCTGTGACAGGGCCATGGACAGCCAAGGCTCACTGATGCAAATGGGGAGCGAAGGATGGCACATGTAGTTCGATTCAATAGATGAGCTACTTTAGCTGAAATGGTTAATATCGGTTCCCATAGTAATGTATCTGAACACACAGTGCACTTCCTACTTCTTTTTGGTGGCAAAAGTTGGGATTGCGGGTGGTCATAATATTATGGCTGATCTTTATAACCATGATGTGGGTGTGGCCTAAAGTAGGTGTTTTATTCAATTGACATTAATCCTCCCACTATGCCACGTGTTTGTTTGTTTTTTTGTCATTGTTCAATCTGTGAGCTTCATATCTATCTGCTACAGTATCTCATTTGCATGACATTGTAGTTCCAGCTTTCCAGATAAATGAACAGCGCACCATCTTTATATCTGGATAATGCATTCATCTTCAATTATATTCTCACTGCAGATCAACAAAATCCAATATAAAACAGCACAAAGAGCTCGAAGGCCACATACCGTGAATATGAGGCACTCAAAGGAGATTTCTCAAAGCACCTCAGAATCTCAGAGCTTTATTACAGGCCCAATTTGGAGCCCGGAAGACTTGGGCTCTGGTAAGACCTCGTCTGGTCCCGCAAAGCTTCTTAAAAGAAGCGTGAGCTGCTGGTGACGGCTAATCACATGCAACTTAGCCCAGCTCAGATAAGATTCTGGTTTGTACACATCAAACAGGGCTGAAAAACAAGAAAGCAGCAAAACTCGCACTGCGACTTTATGAATATTCAGCTTTCTTTTACAGGATGTTTTTAACAGTCACAACTGTCTTTCGCGTGCGGGTTTCTTCTCTGTGACATCTCGTTAAGCATAAAATGTTGACAAAATGTGCGCGACTACAAGGAAGGAGGGGTGCGTCTTGGTGTTGCAACATCTGTGATGACAATTTATGATCAAGGACACAAAGTGTGTGCTTTGGAAAGAACTCAGCATGGTGGTGCATTTGTTTTTCTTTTTTGCCTCAAGCAAGAAAACATGAACAAATGCGGAAAGGATGAGATTTTCTAAAACATGCAGACCCTGAGATTTTTTAATGAACTGGTAAAAGATTACCCCGTGGACTGGCAGATATGCATTTAAAACGAGTGACTATATTATTGTATAATACTCTATATTCTTAAAGGGATAGTTAGAATTCTTTTTAAAGTTTGCCGTAAATCAAAGTTGATGTGTATATAAGTACATTACAATAGTTCTTGGTTGATTGAAATTTTCCTGCTCTGTGAATTTGTCACCTGCAACGTGAGCACAATGTCAGTAATCAGGGCCATTTCCACAACCTTCTTTTCTTTGCGGAAGCTTCATAGGAGTCTCAGCCTAACTTTGGAATGCATTTTTGCATGGAACGAGGGTTGTGGAACTTGGCTCTGATTACTTACATTGTACTCGCTTTCCGGCTGACGGACTTCACAGTCAGGGTGCAGAGCAGGAATATTTAGATCAACCAAGACCTACTGTAATGCCCTTATATGCATTTCAATTTTGATTTAAGATAGACTTGGAAAAAACTGAACTATCCCTTTAAGTAAGAAGACAAACATTAACATCTGACAACAAAATAAATATCGACTACATGGATTCCTCTGTTTGCAAACAGGAGAGCATTGCTTTTTTTTAATGGTGCTGAGAATTGATTCAGCATTGTAAACACAGGTATGGCTTCTGCTTGTTTGTGCAGCGATGTATTAACAGCAAACAGCTAACCTTTGGCAGGCCATACACACCATTTCCAGTCTTCATGACTAGAACTAATTGGGCATTTGGCTGCTCGGTTGGTTCTTCGCCAGCTGTTTGTTATTGCATCATTAATTCATGCACGAGGGAGCTAATGAAAGACATAGCAGGATAAAGATTTAGATATAGCTCTTATGATATTTCAAGTGTGTTACTGTTAGCTCTTCTCATGAAGACCAGACAGGAACAGGACAGCAGGTCAGCACGAGGCTGATAAACAAGAAGAAACCGATCAGACGTGGTGCTCATACCTGTCGAGTCTATTTTTAAAGGTACACAGACCAACATTTTTATTATTCTCACCATTATATCTAGTCAACATAATGAATTAGTTTTTTATTTTTTATTTATATATTTTAACCAATTGTTTAGTCTCATCTAAAGAAATAGTTTTAACAAGTTGTCCTTTCTTAGAACAAGTTGTTTAAACAAGCTGCAGCATCTTTGACAAGGTGTTTAGTCTCATGGTAAACATGTTTAAACTGATTAATTAGTCTCATCTTAGAGCTGATTCATTTTAGACAAATTATTTAGTCATCTTAGATATGTTGTTTAGTCTAATCCTAGAGATGATTTTCAAACTGTTTAATTGGTCTCATCTTAGCGCTGTATCATCTAAGACAAGTTGTTTAATCTTGTACTAGATATGTTTCTAATTTATTTATTCATTTTATATAAGTTGTTTAAATAAGCTACATCATCTTAGACAAGTTGTTTAGTCTCTTCGAAGATATGTTGTTTAAACGATTTAATTAGGTTCATCTAAGACAAGTTATTTGAGGATAATTAAGTTGTTTAAATGAGGCACGGCGGTTAGCACTGTCGCCCGCACCTCCAGGGTCCGGGTTCTACTCCCGCCTCGAGGTCTGTCTGCAGGGAGTTTCTCCCTGTGTTTGGTGGGTTTCCTCCGGGTACTCCGGTTTCCTCGCACAGTCCAAAGACAATGCGGATTAGGCTAACTGCCGTTCACGAATTGTCCGTAGTGTATGGATGAGCGTGTGAGTGTATGTGCGTGAGAGTATGTGAGTGTGTGCTCTGCGATGGATTGCCTTTAAGTCTACTGGGATAGGCTAGAGGCTCCCCACGACCCTGTAGACAGGATAAAACAGTATAGACGATGAGAGAGTGAGTAAATTGTTTAATCTAATTTAGAACAAGTGGTTTAAATGTGTTTTTGGTCTCGGGTTCGCTAAAATGTTTCAACAAGTTGTTTAATCTTGTTTTAGATTTAGTTTTTATTTTTTCATCGTAGACATGTTTCGTTTTTTGCACTAGCTAAATATCTCTATTTATTTATTCTTGTTTTATACAAGATATATCATCTACCTAGCTGTTTAATCTTGTCCGAGACATTTTGTTTAAACAATTTATGTATTGTTGTCTTATACATGTCTACTTTCTCTCAGCTCAAGTTTTTTTAAATCTCGGCATGCACAAGTTTGTTAAACAAGTTGCCTAACTGTAGTGGAAGGGGGAACCATTTGCAAACATGAAGAAGCTAAAAATGCGAAGATGAGTACTTATGTTTATGTAGTGTGAGGAGAACTCCATATGGAGCCAGTGTCACTGAGCATGTGTTAACAGTGGCAGTGTAAATTGCTACTGGTTTGGTCACCGAGGAGGCCTGGATTTTTGTTTGTGTGTTTATTTTTTTTTTTTCCCTTTAGCAGACATGTTTGTTACAGGAATAGCACTAAAGAGGGATGGTGTGGCTTGAAAATCAGAAGAAGCACAAGGCCTGATGTGTAACTGTTGTTCCAATCACTTTACAGAAGTCACGGTAGAATAAAAGTAACTGGTATCTTGACCTCTGTTCATACTCCAAACGTCACTTACATTTGATTGGCATACATATTTAAGTGCAAGTTTTTGCCCTACATATTCTAGACACCATATCTGGTCCTTATAATGATCAATTCCAACTTTCAGCCATGTCAGATACCTTTTATCTTTACTGGTCAGAAAGGGCCAAAATGGTGGAATTCATGGTTAACTGCCCAAATAACACTGAGCTAAAAATGAGAGTAATGATGGTGAAACAAAGTTAAACAAAACTGAATCTGGAAAATGCTTTTTCAAGATGGACAAGTCATCTAAATATAGTATGTGATGCTAGATCCCGAATCAACTGTTCACCTAAACAAGTAATATCATCATTAAGTATTTTAACACAGTAAACCTTTGACAACATCAACACCATGCCCCAATTTTGCCCAAGCTCTAGCTGTCTGACAGATGGCCTCACATTTGCCTCTAGAATACGCCGGTATACCGAGGAGTTCATAATTAACTCAATGAATGCAAGGTGTCCATGTCCTGTGGCTGCAAAAACAAGCTCAAATTGTCACCCCTCCTTCACTGTGCTTAACAGTGGGTATGAGGTGTTTCTGCTGAAATACTGTTTGGTTTTCGCCAAACATGGTGCTACGCATGAAGTCCAAAACAACTTTGGTCTCATCTCTCCATAGGGCATTGTTCCAGAAGGCTTCTGGTTTGTTCAGATGCAGTTTTGCGAGTTATGCTCCAGATCCGCAAACTGCCAAAACTTCTGCTTTTATACAGGTCTGCACACCTGCTCATGATCAATTAATCAAGGGTGGATGATTATCAGCACCTGGCTGCAATGCACATTGCAAGTCTTAAATCCTGTGGAAGCAGTAAAAGTGTACTTATTATTATCCACATTTTTTTCTTTTTGGCTTCATTTAGGTTAAATAAATAATAGCTCTGTGGAAAAAAAAAAAGTTAGATGTTGTTCTGAGGTTTTATTTGCCTAACACTAAGACCCACTATGATTAGATGATGTTATTGTGGTTTTTACACAAAAACACATAGAATTAAAAGAGGAGTACTAACTTTTACTTATGACTGTATACATAATTTTAAAAAGTACACCAATGGCCATTTAAGAGGCCACAGTAGTGGATGAACATGGATTGCAAAGAATTGGAACAAGGATTGGAAAGAATATGGCCTCATAAAGTCTACAACATGATGCTGGCTTGCCTTAGTGCCAGGATAAACCAGGCAGACATTGTACATGCTATGCTTTGACTCGCACTGCATTGCCAAGGTCTATAATTTTTATGCTCATGCACGATGTGAAACATGACGCCTACGAACAGTTCCAGCTATTGAAAAGGAAGAATACTTAAAAGTCAGGAAAGCCTTGGTGAATCTGTCAGAGTGAGAACGCACACTAACACGTGAAGCAGAGAAATCACATAGGGAAGTAGGTTGTTCCAACAACCATTCCATTTCATACAGATGATGGGCTCTCATTTGCGTTATTCTTTTGACACTGATATTATTGTTGTTAAATATGAGGACCTGGTCAGTTCACAAGTCAGTTGAATAAAATCCATAAACTGTGTGCCAGGTAATTAAATTCTTGGCATGTCAGAAATTCATTCAATGTTTTAAAAGGTAACGAGTCATTGCTAACCAAGCCCATGCCCATTCCTTACCCAAACTCAAATTCCCAACCCTTGCCAATGCTGCTGCTGAAATTTGTCTAATTCCAAGAACTTGTTGATGTCACCCAATTGGAACTCCACTTAAATCTTAAATAATAAGTGGTCTACCTGGTATTAGAGGGCCCGCAAGGGTTTTTAGATAATAGTTAACAGGTCTAGAATCCCGGAAAATCTTTTCATTTTAATCTGATTACACATGAGAATAACATACAGAATTAAAACCCATAATTCTGTAACAAAGTACCAACGCACACAAAACATCCCATTTCATCGGGGGACACGGCAGCTCACACGTTAGGCTTGGTTCTTTATTGATGTTGACTGAGGATGACAGCTGCAGGATGAGTTTTTGAAGTGTACAGAAGGATTTAAACTGCCAAGATCCATTCAAACGGCTCAACATTCACTGGACAGCAATTCATCTGTCAGCTGGACATACTGCCAAAACAGCCGTAAAAGGTTCTCGGGTAGAGAAACTGAAAAGTTCCCGACTGGCTAAATCAATCAAGCAACCTGTACCACATCGTGCTGTATTTTACTTCAAGATATTGAAGACATGAGGCAAGGCGAAAGGACTTTTTGTTTTAGTGTCGTCTCAGGACAGAGAAAAGACGAGAAATTGGTGTACATCAACCTCCATGGGTTTAAGGCCCTGTTATTGTAAAAGATGTGCCAGAGTGCATTTGTATAAATGCAGACTTACTGCATATGACACCGTTTTGCTTAAGCTGGATGCTGTTTGATGAATTCACCATGAGGTGTTCTCTATGTAGCTATATAAGTATCTCTCTCTCTCTCTCTCTTTTTTTTTTTTTTTGCTTTATCCGTATTTAGCGAATAAAGTTTTAAAAAGATTACCAGAGCTCTTGTACTGGTGGGAGCTCAGCAGGTGTGGTTTTAAGTGCTTTCAACATAATGATTTTGAGGTTATGAGGTCAGATCACAGGAATTCCAGAGAGCCACTTAAACCTCAATTACTCAGGTATATGCTCAGATTGGACTCATTTCCTGGTTGCTTTGGGTAAAAAAAATTAATAAAATAAATAAACCTGCAAATGTAAATCATATTGCAAGGATTAAGCAGTAGGTTACCATTTTAAATACATTTTGAATGAAAAACATGACAAGTCAACATACAGTATTTCAGATTTTTTCTCCATTAGTATTTAATTAAATGTTATTTCAAGACTGAATGAAGTACTGTAAATACACGACCAGTCAAACATTTTTGTTACTTTCTAATTCCATGATCTTTCCTGATTTTTATTTCTTTCTACACTATAAAGGATTGCTAAAGGCATCCAAAATATGTAATATTCTTCTCTTACCAGTTGATATTAAGATGTTACTGCTACTTAAATGATGCTCAGTAAAGCCTTCTTAACAGCTCTAATCCGAGGTCCTGTTTGTTAATTTGTGATTTTTGAACATGGTAACTCTAAATTAACTTCTCCTCCGCAGCAGAGCTAAGCAAGTTTTGGTTTTGCTTTCCTGGGATGGTCTTCATGAGAGCCAGTTTCATCATGGTGCTTGATGGGTTTTACAAACGCACCTGACAAAAATGTTCTTGCAAGACCTGTTCCAGAGGGGCTGACCTATATGTCATAAAATACCAACTAGCTGTTGTTACTGTTAATTACCTAATGCCATATGTGATAGTTTTTAAATCTTCAGTATTGTTCTGGAATGTAGGAAATAAGTCACTAAACAATAAACACTTTTGACTGGTCTTGTATGTCTGACTGAAATAGAACAAATCTGTCAAATTGTCTATAAAAATAGCCTTTATTCCTATATAGATATTTTCAAAACCAGTGGACTACAAAGATAAAATGACAAAAACTGTCACTATGCAATTTGAAAGTTATAAGCAAAAAAAAAATACTATATACTGTATATATAGACAACTGTCATAGATTTAGACAGCTCCTACTACTGTATCTCTTCACAAGAACATGCTCTCCTAGGTCTGCTACACCCAAGCTTTCCAAAAATAGCTTCAGTTTAATTCCATGTAAGGGAAGACTGCCATCTTTGGGTCAAGAAATGATAAGGAGTCTCCTTCTAACTACAACTTCACATACAGTACAGTGCAAATCCAGAATCTGTGACTCAGTCTGAAAGGAAATATTTGGAAACCCATACTGGGAGTGATTATCTGATGGCTACTCCCCGAGCTCTCCAAGCTTCAGTGAGTAAGAGAATGACACATGTTTACATGATTATGTATCTAATTTTGGATCAGACTTTTAAAGCTGGAAAACTAGAGATGTCGGTGTTTAATAATGTGTAGAAAAAAATGCTCTTTCTCATAGGCTTGTGCTACGTTTCATTTTTCACAGTTTATCATTCGAAAATAATTTGCAATAATCCAGAACACCATTTCAGGTTTAAAGAGAGCAGAGGAAGGCATTAATAATCTTGTCCAAGAACATGAACTGTTTGCTGGCAGTGGGAATTAGCTGGGTGGTGGATTCTGATGCGATTCAGCAGCAATGTATAGAACATACACTACCTGGCCAAAAAAAAAGTTCCCATTTCCATGGGTCAAATGATTGGAAACTAAAGAGTTTTAAATTTCCTGGAGCTGGGTTAAGAAACCTTCACATTATTAAAATGTGGAAGTACAGTGCTGAACTGTCAACTGCATGGAAGAAATGAGGTTGGGAAAAAAAAAATTAATGGAGATCACTTAAACACTTGGTGAAGTTGCGTGGCAAAAAAAAACATTTAACAGTTAAAACAATAGTTATGTTTAATAGTGAAAGTAGGAGGATTTCCATACACATACACACAATGTAAAGAGAACTCTCAGGATTTAGATTGAACCGCTGTGTGTCTATGAGAAAACAACTTGTTAGTGAGACTAATCAGAAAAAAGTCTTTCATTTGCTAAAAAGCATAAAGATTGGACTTTGGAGCAATAGAAGAGCAGCATGTGGTCTGATGAATTCAGATTGACTCTCTCCCAGACGATGAGTGCGTCAGGATAAAAAAGTGAAGTGCATGAAGAGATGTCATGCATACTGTACAAGCCTCTGGACGCAGTGCTATGATTTGGTGTTGCTTTAGTTGGTCAGCAACGTTATGTGGCAATAAAATGAAATCAGCTGATGACCTGAATGTACTGAATGACCAGGTTATTACACCTATGGAGTATTTCATCTCTGATGGCACGAGCATATTCCAGGACTCAAATTGTGTTGTTTTACACTGACAGATGTTATTGCCAATTAATGATCTCAAATATTTTTCCATTTACCTCAACAGAAATTGAGAGCGAAACAGATTCGGGGGGGGGGGGGGGGGGGGG
>JAAGKR010000389.1:143810-213728 GCA_011419295.1 Clarias macrocephalus
GGTTTGGGGCGCAAGGGGACAGGGTTTTCCAGGTGATGTCAGTTTATATCAGAGAGTGTAAAAACATCTGAGCAACTCATTCCAGGTGAATATGTTGATTGGTTAATTATGCTTTTTCTTCTTCCTTTTTTTTTTAAATGCCTGGACCTTTGGCATGTTTTTGATTGATAAATCAAATTATCGTCCTCTGATGCTCATTCTGCGGAGCTCATTCACAAAGTGTGCAAAGACTGACAGGTCTGGTAATAAAATAATAATCAGATCAGTGGGTATTGCGGTAGCGAACTAGCGTGTAGTGATGATTAAATTGTTGCATCACACAAGCGTGATGTTTAATTATGTTTAAGTGTTTAGATGAAAAATAATACAGAAATTAAATGTTATGATTCATGTAATAAACATAAATAGCTGTGTTGTGTTTGTGTTATGTTACGCTAACAAATGAGCAGAATGATGATGATAATAATGACAAGGTTTATTATTATTATTATTATTATTATTATTTCCATGTCCTAAAACAACCATCGCATACCGAGTAGTATGTCCAAATGAATAATGACACCATGTGTACTAATTAGCATATTAGTAATGTGCGGTTTGAGAGACAGCCCAAATATTAAAGATTCTCCAGGCACAGTTATCTGCTGTCACTGCTGTCTCCTCAGTAGTACAGACGTTTTTGATTTCCACTGTTTAGTGCAGCTCTGAGCCTGATATCATCGAGCTAGCTGTTTAACTTGCGCTCTCTAGCTAAAAGTACAATATAAACGCCACACCTGGTTGCTTTTGATGCGTATTTTTATTACCTGAGCCGCGCTTTATCTCCTACTGATCTGTGTATTTTGTTTTACGATCTGTCTTGTGGTCTCCGAGCTGTCTTTCAGCTAAAATTTCGATCTGCTTTTTGTGAAGCAGCCTGTGAGGTACTGTTACGCGATTGCCAGGGTGACTCACAACAGTTTAGAAGCACCACACGAAAAGGTATGTTTTAAACTCCCTGATGCAGAAATAATGACTTTGCTTAGTTTTATTTTTCATTTAGTCAACACGGCTCAGCTTTGAGAAAACATGAGTAGTCAAGTTTCTGGTTTATGTGACGTGAATGCATTGTCTAGTTCAACTTTGTCATTACTCAAACGCGTTCGATGTATTTTGAATGACATTTTATTACATGTGATTATAATGATTATTATTACTGCAGTATGACACTATTGTGTTATATTTAAGCAAGACCACGCGAGAGAGCATGCTGTAGTGCTGGAAATCAGCACAGTAGTGATGTACGTAGTCAAAGGTTTTACAGCCGTTCTGATATTCAGCACAACAGCACAACCTCAAGTGTGATATTGCTTTTATACAACAGATTCACAAACATCATTTATTATCAACAGATTACAATTTGTTTGTTTATTTAACCAGTTACTTTCCTCCGTGAACAAACTATATCCTTTCGCAACTGCACGGAAATTAACTAAGAGCAATTAGTGGAGCTGGCGACTGACAGTGGGCGTAATTAACAGGGGTGAAAGTAGTTTTAAATCGTTACCATGGTACTTAGTACTATGTAGCTAAAAAGGTGAGAGAAAAAAAAAACATGGAGGTGGTGGACAGGCCTGTGAATCACATAAGTTTCTCTTTATATTTCCACTTATTCTGCTTTAGAATATCAGCTCCGTTTACTTCCAGGTTCTAGAGTTGGACGCCAAACGGTGTTAAATAGAAAGCTTGTGCGCTAGGGTGTGCAATCCAACACGCCAAATAGGGCCCTTGATCAGGGGTTACATGGGAATTTGGGATTCATCCTTGTGTTAGAAGCTACAGTATTATACAATATTGTACTATTGTACTATACAGTTATTTTTGTAGCTTGTCTTAGGCTTAACTAAAACAAGAATGACTTTGAAACAATTATTAGAGGAGACAAAGTTTTGTTTAAAATGACACAGCATTACTACATGTGTTTTCTTGACTGGTTTTGAATGTGGGTTTTGGCATGTAGCTGTTCACTCCTCAGTATAGTGGACTGTACAGACCTATATTTGCCCATGCTGGCGAAGACAGTTAGTGTAATTAAAGATTGTAGAACACTGGGGATGCAGGGGGATACATTTAATTAAACATCCCAGTGCTGTTACCGTCCATTGTCTCCACTCATAGAATGCCTCTCATTCAAACTGATTACTCGGTTAGAACTTCAGTAACTGTTGTATAATAGTGTATAATGCATGTCTCCCTCCCTCCATACATACTGTACATCCATCCATCATCGTTTATCCTGTAGGGTAGACCCTGAGTTGGGTCCCAATCCAAGCAAATCACAAGCATATACAGTACAGTACACACACATTCATAGACTACTGGTTGTTTGGAAACACCAATCCGCCTTCAACGAGGAGAGGAAACCAAATGACCCAGAGAAAATACATACGGGGAGAACTTCCAAAGTCCACTCACACAAACTGGAGGCGAGATTCGAACCCTCAACCATGGAGATGCGACAGGACAGCGTCATTACAGTAAAATATTCATTAAAATAATAGATCTTGTAAGCGATTACACAACAGAATTTTTGAATTTTCATTTTAAAATCTTGTACTGTATATAAATGAAAAATAATACAGTGCTGACAATGCGATTAATACACAAATATTTGGGCAAAGAGTTGCATCCATGACAAACAAGATCCTTCAGAAAATGCTTTTAGCCGTGTACCGGCATGTGAGTGAGAGCAAAAAGCCAGACAACAGCAGGGCACAGTTGGGCAAGTACTTGATCAATGAGAACTTTTAAAGCTAATACTTGTGGCCTCGCTCAGTGGTTCAGACGAGAGTGCACTTGGCTAATTGGAGTGGAGCTAATAGCCTGCAGAGTCTGACTCACAGCAGAGTTTTGCCGACAGGCTGTTGGATCTGAACAGGCAAATGAGGAAGAGCGCAGAGCAGCTTGTCTCCCGGCTCCGAGGGGTGTGTGTAACCTGCACTGAGAGGTGACCGCTCGGTGCGAAAGTGTCTCTGAAGGATCCTCCTGCAGCCAGGATTCGCGTTTCGCACCTCACAATTAAGGCAGAAAGCAGGAAATTGGGTAGGACATGAGACTTTAATTAGGACCATCTATTGGCATGGCTGGCATCTCTCTCACTCCCTCTCCCTCTTCTCTCTTCCTCTCTCTTACACACACATACAAACGCTAGAAAAATGGTTGAGTCAGCAGAGACTTCTAAATTCATTTGTTCTCATCTAATATATCACATTTATGGTTACAAGCTGGAATCTATTATGATTCATTTTAACACTTAAATTCTATGCAGACTCTTAAAATTACAGCTAATAAATACGGTATTAATGCTGAATTTATTTCAGTCTAAAAAATTCTAATTCCACTCTTAACTCATGCAATAAAAAAGCTGAGGTGTCTAGTGTAACCTGTTAAATCTTGGCACAGCTAATGAATTTAGAATTTTTCTTCTAAATTAAAAATCGCTTCGTGGACCATAATTGAATTGAAACATATGAAACAAGTAGAACTCGGAGGGAACAGGGACGACAGTGATGCCTCCACCAGCAACACGTTTAGTCCTGTTTTTTTTTTTACTAATTTGTATGCCTTAACACATCATTTAAACAAGAAGAAAGTAAGAATGGATGGACCATTCCTAAAAAAATTATAATAATAATAATAATTAATTAATTAACCATAGCCAGAAACTGGGCATTAAGGTCCTGGAGATGAAGGTGTAAATAATATTCTGTTGTTTTCATACATGTTGTAATAAAAGTAATAAAATCTACTAAAAGTACCTAATAAAGAATGAAATCCTGTCTAATTGTGCTGTTGATTGTTTAAATGTTATGTCTTGTACAAAGCGATCATCTTTTCTTTTTTTTTTTTCTCTCCCAAACTTCTGTTCCACGTTCCTGTCCAGTAGATGCCGGAAATGCAGCAACCACACATAAACTCAAAAACAAAAAAAAAAGGAAGAAGAAATGCTCTCGCCAAACCAAAACTCGAGTATTATTATTATTATCAGAATTCAATTCAATTAAAAAGAAATAATTTATTTAAGGCACAATTGAAGGCACACAGAGTAGTTAAAAGAAACAAAAAGCCATCAGTGCAAATACAAAATAAAATAGCATAAATAAAGTACAACTGTTGGAATGATGATAAAGAAAAAGAAGATGGAAGCAGGTTTTATGTCCTGCAAAAGCTGTAGTATATTTGCACTTTGTAAGTTTAACTGAATAACCTAAAAAGTGTTAATCGGAAACTCACCTGTGGATTAAAATCGACCAATAAAAGATCAATTAAACTGCATATTCGATTCAATCGCACAGGTCTAGTATATCATATGACAAACAGACAGACTAGCTATTAAAGGAACAATTTTAGAAATTTGGAATCGGTTCCAGAATTATATACATTGATTTTCTGGTTTCAGTAACAATTCCATATAAATCCTACAAACATTCCACCACTCGTTTTTGAAATACCATGCCATCTGGTGAGATCCTCAAATGGACACATACTGTAGATAGATAGCCTGATAACATGTCGCAACCACATGGTGCAGAAATCATAAAAAAAAAAATTACAACTATGACTTACAACTATTATTAGCTATTACAACTTTGACTTTTTTGCAAACTAAAATTGTTCTGAGCAATTTTGTGGAGGTTCATGAAATGTAATCGAAAATAGTTAAAGTTAAATATTGATAAATTAACCCAAATAAAAAGAATATGTGCTGTGTAGTTCTACAAAACTTTTTTTTTTTTTTAATCTAGACCACATGCAGCCTCCGAGTGGCGCAGTGTTAAAGTAGTGCTCGCCCTATCACCTGGAGATCGCGAGTTCGATCCCTGGGTGATGCTGTTACCTCTCACAGCCGGAGGTCTAGAGAGAGCTGATTGGCCGAGCTCTCTCAAAGGGGAGGGATGAGATGTATTTAGTGCTCCCACATTAATCACGGCTCTACAGCCAATCAGGGGCATCCGTGAGCTCACGCAAGCGGAAGGAGCGGATAGCGCTGTCCTCCAAGTGTGTTACTCCGCCCCCAACGGTTCGTGAGCAAGCGGTTCAAAAAGAGGCGTCACGTGGTTGGGAGGAAACACGTGATAGTCTTCGCCCTCCCGGCTAAATGGTAGTAGTAGCCTTAATGTGGGACGCCCCCTAGTGACGAGGAGGAATTGGACACGACTAAATTAGGGAGAAAATCAGGGGAAAAAAAAGAATAAAAAAATCTAGACCACCTGACATTGAACTAACTAATTATCAAGAAAAGAACCTGCTTTTGGAACGAAGCAGGGATTAAATGCGCGTGATGTAATGTTGTTGTGTCCGACATTTGCCCCAAGTCAATTAAATGGCAGTTACTCACACGACTGATACGATGTCCCCGCGCCGCACCTCGTAGTTCCTCACACTCCAGCGGTTCAGAAGGACGACATCGGGCGATGAGGATCCCTCGGGGTTCAACGAAGGCTGACAGGTAGATTAAAAACATGTTTTTCAGCACACACCCTCAACTGTGACATGAGCCTTGAGCCAGGACCCACAACACAAGGTTAGAGACGGCCTCTAGCTCTCATCTGTTTTTTATTTATTTTTTATTTTTTTTAATTCACGACCAATTTTCAAAACTTAAAGAAGCAGTTTGTAATTATTCTGTAATTTCAGAATCCGTCGCCTGCCTGTGAAATAATCACAAAGTAAATATTGTTGAGCTTTGTTCTGCTTCCTGTCTCCAAACCAGGCTTAATTACCAAAAAAATGGCAGGACTGAGTAAATCAATTTGGAATGTGTTTGAGCTCAATTCTGGATTCTGGGAAAGATATACAGTACAGACCAAAAGTTTGGACACACCTTCACCTGCTAGGAAACCACTGCTAAGAACAGGCAACGAGCAGAAGAGACGTGTTTGGGCTAAAGAACACAATAAAGAAAACTCTTTGAATGAGAAGGTGTGTCCATACTTTTGGTCTGTACTGTGGATATATATATATGGGTGGAGTCACCAATTCATAAGGGTTAAATTATTGGACTGCAGCAAGCACTGAAATCAGTTAAGGAGATTTGAAATGACTGAAACTGGATTAAGAACTCTCCGACACAAAGGACTGTGTTGAACCTTCGACTTCCTGGAAGAAATGTGGTCAGAAAAAAAAATCATGAACAGAGATGACTTAAACGCTTAATGAAGATGCATGGTAAAAAAAAAATGACAGTAGAAATCACAGCTATGTTTAATAGTGAAAGTAAGAGCATCTGTACATGTACAATGTGACAAGAACTCACAGGATTGAGACTAAACTGCTGTGTGGCCATAAAAAAAGCACTTGCTAGAGAGAATAATCAGGAAAAGGCTTCATTTTACAAGAGAGCATAAAGATTGGACTTTGAAGCACTGGAAAAAAGTCATGTGGTCTGATGAGTCCAGAGACCGTATTCCAGAGCGATGTGTGTGTCAGGGTAAGAAGGTAATCTGGGGTGGCTTTAGGTGGTCAAGGCTAGGCTCAGCAACATCATCTATCTATCATTATCTATCTGTACATGTCTCTAAATTGGTCAGAACTCGCTATTTCAATTATATATTTGCGCTTCATACATCGAAGGACCTAAAATCAGTCTCAGGAAAATTTCTGTCTGGATGTCTGTATAGCCAGATTTTGTCATGCAAAACTGACTGGACAGAATTTCATGAAACTTGGCCAGTCCTTACAGTAGATATTGGCTTGAAGTTGAAACATGCGCCGTAAATGAAATCAAAATGATTGAGTAGAAGGGAAATTATGAGCAGTTATGTGACAGATTAAAACTTTTGACAGTTTGCATCGAACAGTGTGTGCGTCTTACTGTAAATCGACCGCTGGACAGAATTTAATGAAACTTTGGCAGCTTTAGACATTGAACTAACTAATTATCAAGAAAAGAACCTGCTTTTGGAACGTAGCTGGGATTAAATGTGCGTGATGTAATGTTGTTGTGTCCGACATTTGCCCCGAGTCAATTAAATGTTAGTCACACGACTGATACGATGTCCCCGCGCCGCACCCCCCGTACTTATATATTTGCTTGAAGTTAAACCTGTGTCATAATTGAAATCAACATGTTAAGTAAAAAGCGATGTTATGAACAGTTATGAGCTGGATTTAATAATCTACTTTAAAATAAGACACCTGCTCAATGTGAACAAACACCTGCACCAATAGATATTAATTAGAAAAACTAAACGGAATATTTTTATAATAATAATAATAATAATAATAATAATAATATCACTGATTACATTAAAGCTGATCAGCTCAAACTTTTGAACTATTTCTAAAAACTCCCTCTCCGTCTACGGCGGGTACTTAAGCTAGTGTGACAATAAAAGTAAGTCATCTGATGACCTGAATTTACTGAAGTGATATGCGAAACATGTGAAAGAGTGGCTCTGAGAGTATAAGGAATCATTTTCTTTTCAACTGACTAATCAAAACTAAAGACAATCAATGAAACCTTGAAGTGTGTGACTTTTTATTTGGCTGGACACTCTTATTATTAGAGACAAACCTTTAACAAACCCTGACTGCCAGGTAAAAACTGGAACTTCCCTTAATGTTACATCTTTGACGTTTTACCAAAATCCAAACCCACACATGGTGCATGCTAATGAAAGCATTTTTTTTTAATAGCGTGCTTTCCTCTTTGTGGCAGTTTATGAAACAACTTGGGTGTGACGATAGACTCTCGAGCATGAGAGTGCACTGATATGACACGCAGGCATCCGGCGCATCATTAAGCCAGATCTCTGCGAGTCATTTCACGCTCGCTGGGTAATTGACAGAATATCTCTTATCTGCTTTGCTTTTTTTTTTTTTTTTTCCAAAAAAATAAATAAACTGACGAGAGCTTGTGGCTGAGGAATTTATCTCTGTCACAGATGGTTGCTCTGTCATTTTTATTCAGACATCCTCTCTTATTCTGAACCGGTGTCAGCTTTCAACAATGTCCAAGAGTTCATTTAAAATAAATAAATAAATAAATAAATAAATAAATAAACTCACTGGCTGAACAGGCACGTGAACAGCCATTCATAAATAAAATGTTAGGAATGGATGTGTGGCGCCACAGATGAAGAAGCAAAGGGGAATTGAACAGGTGGAAGGCAAAACCATCTGCCATACTGCTCATCTGCTCAACAAACAGCCAAATTAAAGTCTACTTACTGAACAATTAAAGTACAGCCAAGGATTATTCTTCTTATAGCTACGGTAGATCGATAGCTCACCTGCATGGAAGCGCCTTCCACACGTGCCACGTACGCCAGGCGATCCAACACCGTCACTGTGACAGGAATGGCCACAAAGAATCCGCTCACGAAGGATTTCAAATATTTCCGTCCGAGTCCTGCTGTCTGAGCCATGTCCTGCAAAGACAGAGACATTTACTGCAGCTGCCTACAAAATGCACTATACAGTTCAAAGACTATCTACACATTTTTATATTCTCATGAGCCCCCGACTTCCATTCCAGGAGCATGTTCATAAGTTTGGATTTGTTCTTAAGTCAGACAAAGTGAGTCTTATATGCTTTTGACATGGATATACAGTGTAAAGCTTACCAATATACGTGACTAAATCTCTGTCCCCTTTCCCCACACTGCCATCATGTGGCCAAAAACCATAAAATGAACCTCACGTGAAGTGTATGCATTGTCTCTGCGCCTTTAAATTGTAAGGGGAATCCCAGACGCCATTTGGTCTCAGAGCCGTTTTCCACCCTATTGGACTGTGAAATGTGTTTTGTTGAGGATTTTCCAAAATTAGGATTAATTACAATTAGGACAGTTTTACAGGACAGACATTTTCCATCATCGTGCTTCCGGACGGATTCATTGTAATAGGTAAGGCCGACTCATTTCTCCCGCAGCCCCACACATACAGTACAGACCAAAAGTTTGGACACACCTTCTCATTCAAAGAGTTTTCTTTATTGTGTTCTTTATTGTGTTCTTTAGCCCAAAGACGTCTCTTCTGCTTGTTTCCTGTCCTTAGCAGTGGTTTCCTAGCAGATATTCTACCATGAAGGCCTGATTCACACAGTCTCCTCTTAACAGTTGTTCTAGAGACGTGTCTGCTGCTAGAACTCTGTGTGGCATTGACCTGCTCTCTGATTTGAGCTGCTGTTAACCTGCGATTTCTGAGGCTGGTGACTCGGATGAACTTATCCTCCGCAGCAGAGGTGACTCTTGGTCTTCCTTTCCTGGGCCGGTCCGCATGTGAGCCAGTTTCTTTGTAGCGTTTGATGGTTTTTGTGACTGCACTTGGGGACACTTTCAAAGTTTTCCTAATTTTTCGGACTGACTGACCTTCATTGCTTAAAGTAATGATGGACACTCGTTTTTCTTTACTTAGCTGCTTTTTTCTTGCCATAATACAAATTAAACCTCTTTGAATGAGAAAGTGTGTCAAAACTTTTGGTCTGTACTGTACAATATGCCGGACTTTAGACATTTTATACATTCACTTACACACTGGGAATTTTGTATATAATTGTAAATAGGTAAATGGTGCACTGCAGTGTCTATTTTTTGTACAACACACGTGAGCTACTTTAGTGATTGAACCAGAAGTAGAACCGCTGTCGATTTTTCTTATCTCTGCAGAAATTCGTAACTCGAATGTTTATAAGTCGGGGATTCCCTCTACAAAAAAATTTTTTTTTTACATCGTTGCAATCAATCATGTGATAACGCAAGGCATAAAATCACGTACATAAACATCAAGAGCTTATATAAATGTTCACTTCAAACAGAAAGAAGACGAACAATGTCATCTCGGTCAAACACTAGAGTTTATACAGAACGATGCATAAAGCAAAAAAAGAGTTTATACAGACCGGTGAGCTGTTGCCTTATTTTTGCAAGAAAGGTCATCATAACTGGAAAAGAGAAGACTAAGGGTATTTTCACACTACAAGCCACATTGCTCAATTACACATTGCTCATTGTGCATAAACAACTGACTTTTATCTGAATCTAACGTGGATGCGTCTGTCCGATCGATACGTCTTTGCTCGCTAACCCTAGTTTGTGCGACCACTCATTCATTTCAAACAATGGCTGGAAGTTAGCGAAAATATGCTTGGGGTTTTGCTCTGAAGGACGGCAGGTAGTTAGTCGGCTGTATTTGTTGAGGTCCAGAAGAAGGAAGAAAGCCAGAGGCCTTGCTGTCGCTGTTTTAGAAGCTATTGCTAGCGTTGCTATGAAATCCTCATCAGCAAGCACCCTATGTATGCTGATTCACTCACAACTCTGACTCAAGTCACATGACTGTGTATCAGATATGAATCTGATCTAGGACCGCATATTAAAGTGAAGCTGAAAAACATCAGATTTGTGCGTTCAGACAGCATAAAAAAAAAATCTGAATTGAGTCACTTCAGCCTGGTAATGTGAACACAGCCTACTTCACTTAACTGCATGAATAAGCAGCAGGACAATAGGGAAGCTGTTCCTATTAAAGAGGCCAGTAAGAATAGGTGATCATTAATTTATATAACAGTATTCATTGTGGTGTCAGTAGAAAAAGAATGTGTACACACTCAGTCTTGGTTATTTGGCTATTTTTTTTAAAAAGCAAAGTTTGCAAAATATAAAAGTATTCATTAGTAAAATGCATTTCCTGAAGATCCCACAAAGCGCTTGTGCAGCTCCGGCAAACCCCTGGTGTCGCTGAGGGGTTGCTGGGTGGCTCAGGTTTTATGTAAGGCGATGTTTAATTAACAGTTATTAACGCCATCTCCACTGGCCATGCTTTTGAGCAAAGGGAGGAGGGGCGGGGGATTTTGTGCTTTCTAATTTTTCTGTAATATCACAAGCTGCTTTTTTTGGTCTTACATTAGTAATGTAAGGACAGAAGGGAAAAAAACAGAGCAGTGAGAAGGTGAGAAAAACATTCAGATCTGCTATAATGAGAGCGTTAGCGTTTTTCTCTTGCAGACGCTCCAAAACATTAAACACATAAGAAAGTACACAAGGACATACGTCACTGATTACAAAATGCTAAATTGTAATTGTTGGCAAATCACAGCTGTATAAGAGGAATAAATCATTTCGGGGTGGCGGTGTTATAGAAAAACTATCAACTTTGCATGATTATTTTATTATTATCTTTTTTTTTTTACAATACCAAATGTTTTATTGCTAATTTAAACCTTTTTATTACTGCAGTTGTAAATAAGAAGACAGGATTATATGAAAATATGCATTAATCAGATTATAGTCATCAACAAACGTACTGTAATATTACTAGGGTGAGTCAAAAATTATCCACACTCTGCCTGTAGAATTTATTTGATTTAACGTTTAGAATGTTTTGACATAATCTCTTTGCGGATCATTTTTGACTTGTACATTATAAAAAACATTTGTGAGTATTATACACTTTTTCTACAAATTTGCCGATTTTTCTCAATTCTGTCATACATCAACCCTGATCCTTCAGCATTCTTGCCCATATGCGAGTTAGTCCCTTGGCTACGGTTATGAAATCAATCTATGACGTATCCATGCAACTAACTTCATTTTGATTTGATCAGTGATCATAATTTGGGGTTGAAATCATGATCCTCGTTATTAGTATAATCAATAATATTACTAATAAACACAGTAACTGTAGCCTGCTGAACGCTGTCCTTCTGTCTCCATTTCTGCATAAATTAGAGTTTTTATATAAACAATATGTAAATAAGAGACTGCTGAGCAGGCAAGGGTTTCTTTTTTTGTTTGTTTTTTTCATCTGCTAGCCATAAATCACTGCCCAATTCGATGTTAGACGCCAGTCCCATCAATACGATCGCAGCCAAACAGACTGTATATTGCTGTTGTTTTTTAATGAATACTGGCAACGTGCACTACTTTGACTTGTTTATTTTATTTTGGAGTGTTGGAAAATGATCGTAAACTCAGAGAAGTACATTTTGTTCCTTTTTACACTTTAACGTGCTTCAATCCAATATTGTTGTATCAAGTTAAACCGTGATGAAAGGTTATTTCTGTGATATAAAGATGTCACATAAAAGAGAGAGAGAGAGAGAGAGAGAGAGAGAGAGAGAGAGAGAGAGAGATGAGTTACAAGTAGGTTTTAATGCAGATTTAATGCAGCCTTATGGTTTTGTTGCTTGAATCCTCATTACAATACCTAATGACTCCTGAAAGGGAACTGAACAGCAGCCTTTCATGTATTCTCACAGCGCACTGCTTTTGCCTAATTATATATATTTTTTTGGTTTAACTGAGGACAAAGTACAAGGAGTAATAAGTAGTAGTAGTAAGGATCGTTCAAGTCAAATCAGGACTTGTGATGAAATAAAGGCGTGAATGAAGGCGCAAAATCAAGAGAGAGTGGAACGTCTGATTGCTGAAAATCGCTGGATAGCTTGTCACCAGCTTGTGGAAGAGGTGTATATTTCTGTGGGAATCATATAGAAAAGTAAAGAATTTTTTGTATATAGAAAAATAAAGAACTGTATTCTGTACAATCAAAAGTCCCGGTTTGACTCGAACATGCCACATAACTATGAAATCCCCAAACAGACATTTAACACTAATTAAAAAAAAAAAAAAACATATTTTATCAAGCTGAACAGTGTGATTGCTGTGTAAATCACTATAGTGTAGAAGAGTCTTACCAATTATAACCGTCTTCTGTTCTGCCAGTTTGCATAAACAAATTAAATGCTAAGTGAGGAGAAAGAAATGTCTGCTTACTCCATTGTAATGACAGTACTGCTACAGCGGAGGTCAATTCGAGTCAGATCACTGTAGCTCAACAACAGCATGGGATGTGGATCATTTGACCATAATGAAGGCAATTAAATTTAAGATCAAACTGTATACAGTATAAGACATTTTAATACAGTTCAGAGCTTGCTGTTATTGGAAAGTAATCAGTAGTGGGGCGATGTTTTTGAGGCACAACTACAGCAGAGTTACTGTTACCGCAATGGATTGTGAAGTGAAGTATTTTTCCTCAGCCACAACAGAACGATGTGATTTAATCAATTATGCAATTTAATCGATCTGTGTTGGCCGATTCAGTTAATACATATTTGACTGAGAATGAATTCACACTTTAAATTAGTTTTCTTTTAAACTGTCTAAAATAAACAAAAACTTTCTTTTGGCTGCTCTGGTTAAGGGGTCGCCACAGCGGACCACCCGATCCGCACAACAACTTGACACAGGTTTTATCCCGGACGCCCCTTCTGACACAACCCATTTTATCCAGTCTTGGCACCAGCACGGGATGTAGTGCCTGGGTAGCATGGGGTGTGGCACCCATCCGCCGGCAGGGCTCGAACCCGGACCATCAAATCCTCAAACCAATAACCCAGAGTCTGAGCCGCCTGAATGGTCTAAAATAGACAAATTTCATAAAAACGTATAAACAAACTTCATACAAACTGCTTGTATTTTCTAAAAAAAATACTCATGATTTGTGAGAGCTTTGCTGCTTCGTCTTTTAAGTTTCAGGATTTTTGGTGCATGGACTGGACTGAGATGTGAAGCAGAAGATTGGCTTAGCTTTGTAGAAGATTAGCTTTAGGTTTGTCGACACATGACATTTAAACAATGACCACCACAAATTTGCTTCTACCACACAAGTTGCTATGTCGCCTGCCTATAATTCCCAAACCAGTATCTGCACCTTATGGGGGCGCCAAAGATACAAGGGCTGCACGAGACTTTGTCTGATCTGAGGTTGCTGGAATTAGATGCATATAGAGATAAACCTTGGATTGCGAGCATCATTTATTCCGAAAACATGCTTGTAATCCAAGGCACTCATATATCAAAGCAACTTTTCCCATAAGAAATAATGGAAACTTATTTCTTATTATGATTATTAATTCCAGAACCCAAAAATATCTATATAAAAATTATTAATGCAAAATATAAAGTAAAAAAAAAACTAATTAATCTGCACAATACCTTCAAAACGAATCGTGGCTGAAGTAAGACGAGAGAGGAGAGGAGGAGGAAGGGGAGGTTGAAGGAAGGATGACTTTCTCACACACACACACGCATACATGCACACGCACACACACACACAAACAAAATCACTGCCCTCTGACTGGTCACTGGAATCTTTTTCTTTTTGTGTGACTTTAAAAAGGAACCTCTTCCACACTGCTACAGCCTTCTTAACCTTCTTAGCGCAGCGGACAGACAAAACAAAAAAGTTTTGAACCTATGTTCTACTTCGAAAAAGTTTAGTTATGTAGTAAAATAGTAGTAGTAAAAAAAAAAAAACTTTATTCATGTACTGTAACTTACGTTCATTTATCGATTAAAATTAAAGTGACTGTAGCGATTGTGGCTGTGGCAGATACAATATAATTATATATTTTTTTTTAATCAATAAATTATTTAGTTTTGTGTACATCGGCTGGGCTTGATTGTTTTGTTAATACATGAATTACCACACAAAAGAATCATAATAGGTAACTCAATCAATTTCTCCCTCTATACAACACATTCCAGACATAATTTTTCAATTATAAAAATTTTCTGTCAATTCAAGGAGATGTCTTTAATTTTGAGTGAAAAAAAAAAAAAAAGAAAAATGCTAAAAAAAATTCATAGTGTGGTTTCTACTGAATGCATAACGTTTTTACACTAGTATTTGACTGTAAGTCAGGATCCATGTGTACTGTATTGTCGTTGGTGGAGTCCTACAGTACAACTCTCTAAATTAGCAATTGCTATAGAAAAAAGCATGTATTATAACAAGTACATTAATATAAAGCTATGACAGGAATTTAAGGCTGTAGCTATCGAATATTTTAGTAATCGAGTATTCTACCAAAAATGTAATCGATTAATCGAGTAATCGAATAAAATGCACTTTTTATTAATTAAATAACAATGTAAAATATATAAGAGAAACACAGATTAATTGGTTTTCTTTTTAGAAAAATCTACTTTTATGTTTTAAATGCATACAGCATTCCTATCCACCCTATGCAGTTTGACTTGCAGTGAGATGCGGCGTTAGGCACCGTGAGCCGCCGCGACTGCCCGCCGACGTTCCGCAAAGTTCTGCAAAAAAAAAAAATGAAATATGTTTTTACGGCGGCTTAAACATATTTAATTTTTCGAGCAGAAAGATGGAAACGTAATCGCAGCGCCAAAACTTGCAGTGAATCATGAAGAACCATACTTCTGGCCACCGCGCGAAACCACGTAGGTGAGATAGGGGTATTAAAGTTGACTGAGATTAATTAAGTGCATTACAGCACCAAACATTCTTATTTTAAAGCCTTTTCTCGGATGCAAAAAAAAAAAAAGTTTTTTCAAATGACTTTAAGGATTAAAAAAAACTAAGGCACACATTAAAATAAATAATTATACAAATTAGTTGTGCAACTAAACTTTCAGAACTAAAAGTTTCAAAATCTACATCTGTGGCCTTTACTGACAATTTCTGTCGTTCTCTCTTACTGCTTTCTTCTTCTCTTGGCCTCGTTAATAATTTTATCGCTCCCTTCCATTTCACAGCCCGCAACAGAACGCTCCCTCAAATCAATACACAGCTAACTGTTTGCGTCTCCTTCCGCTTTGTGGGTGAGGTAAGCGCTTCTTCTTCGTTGGTGTTTACTGGTGGCTTGCATCCGGAAGCGCGCTGTGTCAAAAGCGTGCTGTCAATAAATAATTGCGCAAAATTAATTAAACGAAGCTTCGAGGCAGAAGATTTTGCCTCAATCATTTTTTGTAATCGAATTACTCGATTTACTCGAGGAATCGTTTCAGCCCTACAGGAATTAAACTAGGAATTACACAAAACCAAACATTTGAGATGTTTAACCATGTTAACTATGGAACTAGTAAAGCCTTAGGTAAAGACTGAACCCGAACGAAGCCTCACAAGCTGTGACGGTGTCACACAAACCTCTAATCTTAAAGGGGATCTGACACCCAAGCAGCACAGTAAGCCCATTCAAGCACAAAAACCTGTAAAAAAGTCAAGAGCGCGCGAAACCAACGAAAGAGCGAAAGAGCATGCTGGCAACTTAAACCCACTTTCCAGTAAAAAAAAAAAAAAAAAATCTGTTAATCAAGGTTGTTTCGAGACAAATGCTGCATGAAGGTAATAATCCAATTTTTCCTAGCAAAGCCCACATGCAGACTCGCGTTAAGCCGCTTGACGAGGCTGAGGATACCGCCGGCTTCAGAAGGGCTGCAGGAGCTGAGAGGATAATAACAACTGCCAAGACGGAGATCGCTGAAATCTGAGAGCGTCCTGCTGGGAAAATCTGAACCGAGTAGCTCAACAGAAGGGCCGCCACCATGGCTGCGCTTTGGCTCTGGCAGACTTTGGCATGGAAAAGACAAACACTCTCTTTTTCCCCTCCCCCTTCACACAGTTCTATGGTGATGACTGACATTGTATTTCTCTTTATTAAACAACTCACTGTGAAGTGTTCCTCTCAGAAGAGCGGAAACCAGGCGAAGGCGAAGGCGCTAGCAATAAGCAGTGCTAAACTATCTGTGCTGATATATGGAGAACCCTACCAAGTACCATCTGTCAAGCCGTTCTAACGGCAATTCGCTTTCCAGAGCCTGGTGCGAGAAATTTCTGCTTTCCTCACAGCAACACATGATAGTCCATACTTTTTTCCTCATCTCACAGCATCCTATTTTAGTTAATCTCTCGATAATCAGACAACCCACAATCTCACCACGAGCCCACATGCTCAGAGGTGGAACACACACTTCCACAGACTGCACACATGATAGAAACCATGGAAGAGCAGTATTTACAAGGTGGAATAATTAATATGAACAAAAGATGGTTGATCTTTTCAGAAGTGCCGTTGAAGTCAAACC
The DNA here is from genome assembly GCA_011419295.1 of Clarias macrocephalus. NCBI lineage: Eukaryota > Metazoa > Chordata > Actinopteri > Siluriformes > Clariidae > Clarias > Clarias macrocephalus. The sequence continues at coordinate 160,688 of JAAGKR010000389.1, forward strand.
AGGACTTGATGATGAATGACATTGTAAAACCGTAAGACATTTATTAAAACTTCGAGCAGAGTACGGGGATGATACTGCCTGGCCACAATAAAACATTTGCATTGTGTTTTGCAAATATTTCCGTACATCCGTGACAGGGTCGAGGTGCCTTGAAGCCTGATGCAGTCGTTTCCATGAACATTCAGCGAGTAGAACGTCTGAACCTTGAAAATCGATGGATACCTTGTCAACAAATTGCATGTGTCTGTAGGAACTGTACACACAATCATTCACAAACACCTATTCGCACAGTACTAGGCTGGGATTTATTGCCTGGACAATCCTGGCTTCACTTTCAAGACATTTCTACATGTTTTTGGGCATTAAAGATGTTCCTGGAAGGCCAGTGTTTTAAACGTGGAACAGGGAGTCTGATCATGTTTCCGATGTGCAGAAAAAACTTTCTACCTTCATGGTATCCATACACTAGTGAAACACTGGGATAAGTGCACTAGTATATATATAGAGAGAAAAAGGTGGTTATTTCTCTCATAACTGTGGAGAAATGCAAGGGGAAGTACTGTATAAACACTAAAAGTCAGCAAACTAAATCCAAGAACAAGCACAATGCATTCATTCAACTTAATAATCACACATTATGTTAGCTAGAATTTTTCAGCCAGGGTCAGTGAAGTTTCTGGCTTGTCTAGCTAACAATCATATGACTAGAAAGCTACAAGGAGCACACATCAATACAAGCCTGACAGATTGAAACCTGACACGTCACTGCATGCGTGCAATTACACCACATGACAAGGTCCAAACTGATATTACATACAGCAGAAACAGGCATATTTATCCTTATCCTTCCAATTTTCTGCTTTTCAACCAGAGATTAAAAGCAATTTCATGAATTCCAGCTCAAGACTGAAGCATTGCCATGACACAATTTGATCTGTAATAATTTCGCCTCATTCCACACGGATTCATCCGAAAATCATTCTTCTCACCTTCGACACACACAGCAGGAGGGTGAAACAAGATGCTCTGTTTAAATACTGAAATAAACTATGCGTCTACAGCGTTTTCCAGGGGTTAGGAACCCTGTAGTTTTATTTGCACTTACAATGTTGCATACATAACTAAATAAATATACACACTATGAGATGATCGCCACAGAATCTTAGCTGAACTCCAGAACTGATCCAGACTACATTCTGGGTGTAGCTGCTGTACGACTTCATGATGTCCATAATTATGTCTATACAGTCGTTCTCCATCTTACGAACGAGTTCTGCTGCAGGAGCACATTCGTAAGTTGAATTTGTTCCCAAGTCTGACAAAGTGAGTCTTATACACCTTTGACACGAATAGACAATGTAAAGCATACCAATCTCAACACTGCCATCATGTGGCCATAAACCATAACCGCGCGTAAAGAAATTAATCTTCCACGTCGATTGTAAGTGTTGTCTCTGCACCTTTAAATCGCAAGGGGAATCTTGGAGCCATTTTGTCTTATAGCTGGTTTCCACTGTATTGGTCTCAGCTGAGAGGAAATTTGTTCACATGGTCAGAAATAACACAGGAACCACTAAGGCACAGGCCTACCATGAACTGTAAGCTGCTGGAACACCAGTATCTGCCTACATTATTTGATGTACATCATAGTGGCGTGAAAGTTTTCTTTTCTGCCCCTGATCTGAAATCAACATCAACTTCATGCCTGACTAAAGTTTACAGTTGACCACAAGGACACGAGTGTTTGTGTGTCCTCACTGTTAAGAGCAGCAAATCCTGACTGCAAAGGGACAGAAGACAGTAGGTGTGTGCACGAATGTCTAATGTTTGTATCAACGTCTTTCAGTTGATGCAAGACTTATACAATGTTAAATGAATGGAATACAAATAATGACTTATGATTGCAGGATAGTAATCATATGCTGTACCATAATAGTCAAGGGAACTATTATATTTAAAGAAGAAATTAATAAAATAAGGACGAAGATCTACTGTAATTACTCAGGTTTCCAAGCCAGTGAATGTATGATGAATTAAATTTTGTTGTACATGTAACTTCACGTTGCTTTTGTGACACATAAGATCACTATATTGCACTGAACTCCTGTGCTTGATTGGCCAGCAAACTGGCCGAACAAATCCATTTTTGGTGTATTGTGAAGAGGAAGATGCGAGACACCAGACCCAACAACGAAGGAGAGCTGAAGACAGCTATCAGAGCAACCTGGATTTTCAGAACACCTCAGCAGTGCCACACACAATCGCCTCCATGCCACGCCACATTGTTGCAGTAATTCATGCAAAGGGATCCCCCAACAAGTAGAGTGCTATACATGTTCATACTTTTCACTAGTCCAACAGTTCTGTGTTAACATTTTTATTTTCTGAGATACTGAATTTTGGGTTCTCATTAACTGTAAGCCAAATACTTCAAAATTAAAAGAAACAAACACTTGAAATATACCAGTATGTGTGTAAAATCTATAAAATATGAGTTTCACTTTTTGAATTATATTACTGAAATAAATAAACTTTTCAATGATATTCAAATTTATTAAGATGCATCTGTACATCAGTGCAAATGTTTGGATTGTGCAACCTTAATGTGCTTAGAGTAGCAGGGGCCTGGAGCATACCCAAGGAGACTCAGGGCACGACATGGGGTAGACCCTGGACAGGGTGCCAATCTATCAAAAAGTGTGTTTAACACTATGCAAACGTGCCGCCATATGCACACACAATCACAAATAATAAATTAACAAAAATAATTTTGTTGTTGGTCTTTCGGCTGCTCCCGGCAAAGGATTAATACTAAATTTATTGCTATACGTTATATATTGAAATATAATATTATGATATTCTTAATATTATATATATATATATATATATATATATATATATGGAGGCAGATGATTCACTGTGGCAACCTCAGAAAGAGAACAGCCAAAAGTTTAAAAGAAATATACACTCGTGTGTGTATATATATATATATATATACACACACACACACTAGTGTGTGTGTGTATACCCTCAACCCTGACAGTGTGTTAACCATTACACCAAGGATTCACTAATGAATTCCTAGCCTTTGGACTCAAAAACTTGGCACAGGTTTTATGCCAGATGCCCTTCCTGGCCCATCCTTCCCATTTCATCTGGGCTTGGGACTGGCACTGCATCCAGCAGCTTGGTTTTGGGAATTGAACCCAAGCCTCCCTTATGGCAGGCCAGAAACCTGCCACTGATGCCTATTACCCACCACAAATGAATTATAAGTACTTTAATTAAATTAAAAAGCCAATTAACACAGTTGAAGTGAATGTGTTAGAGGACAGACAGCACTAAAATGCGTTGAAATGATCACTCATTTTCGTGCAACAGGCTGCATGACCATGTATTTATGTCTACTTTGCCATCCTGTATGTATGGTACAATAAAACTTTGCTTAGACACCACGTGATAAATGAAAGCCTTGGATTCAGTCGTGCTTGCGGCCACACAAGACATCTGTGCCTGATGCGCGCACGTTCCTTGTAAAGCGCGCGAGCACAACCTGCACGTGCACAATTCCGGAGTCCTACGCTAAGTACCGTAGCTAGCTAACCACGCTAGCGTGCTGTACCTTGCTAATATTACGCCCAGTATCACACTATTTAACTGCTGTACTCGGTTCTCCGACGCCTTCATATGGCTCTGTTTAAAACCGGTTCACCGCGGGGGTTCAGACCGAGTGTATGCTGCGAAATAAATGAGTAAAGCGAAGCGCGTCTCTAACCGGCGCCGCTCAGTGTACACTCACCTACACTGTGATCCGCGCGCCCTCCGTTAACACGTCACCACCACTCGACGTAGTTGTCCGCGCGGTCCTAAAGTACGACAGGTTCAACTCTACACTGTACACAACACAGTGCACAGACATGCAGGAATGAAATGTACAGTACACAATATGGACAAAATATTTGGGCAAACCTGCTCATTGTTGAGTTCAGGTGTTTTAATCAGGACCCTTATCCTCAGTGAAGGGTAATGTTAATGCTTCAGCATACCAAGACATCTTAGACAGTTCAATGCTTTCAACAGTTCAGATTTCTATTCATGACTGTGCCCCCAATGCACAAAGCAAGATCTATAAAAAAAAAAAATGGTTTGATGAATTCGCAGCTGTGGGTAAACATCACAGCGAAAATGGTTACATCAGGCTGAGCTCATAGCTACTGAAACCCCGGATCAGACTACAGTGACGGTGTATACGACGAGCGAGGAAACCCTGAATCAGACCGCGACTCATCTACAGCGATAGCGCATACTGTATAACAGGCAGAAGTAAGTGCTGCCGAAACATTGGAGTAGCTTGAGGAGAGGCAGGATTGAGGAAAATTAATTCCTATTAATTCATAGATTGGAGAAGTCTTTCAGTTGCCCATCACTGGCCCAGTGGACCATTTTGATGCCCAGTGGCATGGCGTCAATAATGTCATCTGGGCCCTTTTAGAGACTTGATATGCTATAAAATGTTCTCGCATGTCAAAACTGAACCAGTGGACATTGGTCCAATGTTTACATCCTCCAGAATGGATAACATTGGCCTGTTATCAAAGTGGATTTATAAGTGGGTGAATATCTGAAACCTGGAATAAAAGTTTGATACCAGGGAATAAGCCTTAATGAGCAATAAGCCTTAATGATCCATTTTTTTAATACCACTTATCCTGTGCAGGGGCACGGAAAGCCTGGAGCCTATCCCAGAATACTTTGTGCATCCTAGATGTGGCCAATCCATCGCAGGGCACAAGCACACACACACACACACACACACACACACACACACACACACACACACACACACACACACACACATGTATTCACACACTATGGGCAATTTGGAAACGCTAATTAGCCCAATCTGCATATCTTTGGACTGTGGGAGGAAACCAGAGTTGAGCAAATATTATAGAAGAATATTTTATTGAGTAATCTATGAAAAAAGTGTCCTAAGACCAATCCTATTTCTAATAAGCCACTATACAGTAGATATTTCTGTAGTAATATAAATTAGTTTTAATGTCTTACAAAATTGTATATAGACTGCACATATTGACATTATATATAATGTCAATATGTACAGTACAATTTTATATATATAACTGCAAATAACTGACACAGTCAGTTTTATAAGTTACTGTTATTTAGATGCATTATGCATTATTTATGCATTATTATTTTTTAAAGCCTAAAAACTGTTTATTTCGTCACATAATGTCACATATTCTGTATTAGCAAAGCCCGCATGCTGTTATTTTTGGCCAGAGCAGACTATAATCTACACAACTGGGGTGAGACCCCAGACAAGATGATGTTCCAAGTAAGTACTGTAATTAGTGACCTTTGGTTTCAACAACAGCAAAAATAAAACAGAATTTTTAGGCTGCTTTGTCTACTGCATGTTTCTCTAGAACGGATAGTCCAATAATGCCAAATTTATCTACAGTTATTTTTATGCCTTAGTGATAATCCTAGCACTTTTATTAATATAGTCATATTTATATGGTCATATTACAGTAGTGTTATGTGCTATAATATTGAAGAGAAAAAAAAAACAACACTTAGGTTTTTAAGTAGTAAAGAAAAAAATCCCCTACTAAAACTGAACCAAAATTAAGTTAAAAAATGTAAATAATTTTGAAATGCAAATAATATAAAATGTATGACTTTTTAAATCAATCTTAATTTTAAATAAGGCACTGAACAATTATTCAAGCATAAATGAAGTGATATTAGCTTATGATTGATGATAACAGAGGTGGCACGGTGGTATAGTGGTGAGCACTGTCATCTTGCACCTCCAGGGTCCGGGTTCAATTCCCGGCCAGGTTCGATTCCCATCTCTGTATGCATGGCGTTTGCATGTTCTCCCTGTGCTTGGTGGGTTTCCTCCCACAGTCCAAAAACATGTAGGTTAGATTAATTGGCATTCCCAAATTGGCCGTAGTGTGTGAAAGTGTATGTGTGTGTGCCCTTCGATGGATTGGCACCCTGTCTTGTGCCCTAAGTCTCTTGGGAAAGGCTCCAGGCCCCCCGTGACCCTGAATACAGGATTAAGCCGTATAGAAGATGAGTGTGTGAGTGATGATAACAGTTCTGGGTACTCAACTAATCTGGGCCATGCTTTATACATTCACTTTTTTTTTTTCTTTCATTATACTTCATCCATTGTAAAGTTCAGCTCAAAGGTTCTGTTCATGTCAATGTCAAAGAGTTCATTAAATAACACAATTAATTATTCACACTTTTAACTAACGTGCATCATAAGTGATTTTAATAGTGGAATGTTAATATGGTTTATTCTTTTAACCATTTGTACATCAATTGACCTTTATTCATTAATGTCTAATAGTCAACATTTACAAATAAAAATTTTCATTGCAACATTCAAAGCCTATGAACTGGTTACATTTTCATATAAACACAGTTTGTACAAAATCTGTAACACGGGCTATATGGAATACTTTCATCCCATTATATGATATAAAGTACAACTTTACAGGTTCAAAAAATTGAAAAAAGAAAAGGAAAAAAAAAATCAAACCTAATCCATACAAAAGGTGAGACAAAGTGAGAGAAAAAGAGAGATAATACAAGAATACTAGTTCATTTGTCTAAAAGTGGTCACTAGGCAATCTATTAAAAATTACAAAATTGCCTAGAATGAGCAACTTCAGTAGCATCGGCGTATGTGAACACAACTGTAGCACTGTTTATCAAGTCATTCATACAAGCAACATACTAATGGCCATCATTTACAGAGTCATGCGTTTTCGAGCCTGAATCCACTTCAGCTGCTATTACTTGGGTTTGCTTAAGAAACCAATGATCGACTTAAAACTGTGCTTCTATACAAGAACAATAAAATTACAGTGATGGTCAAACAACAAACGAACAAATAAACAAACAAACAAACAGTTTAGCTGTGCAGCTTCAGTACCATTAGTTGTATTTAGTAGTTAACATTAGCGTCACTGATGTAGTCGTTCAGGTGCGGATTCATAATTTTTTTTTTTTTGGCACGGATTAATATTTCGTCTGTCTCATTGTGGGGAAAATGGCTTGAAATATTTTTTTTTGTTAGCGCCAGAATTATTCAAATTACCCTGTATGAAGTTGAGCTGGATGATTATTACTCTGTCTTCCATCAAGCATAATTAAATATAAAATTCAGACAATGTAAAGGCCTTTTTTTTTTCCTCAGAATATTTTTTTTTCTTACTAGGTGCAAACATTATAGTAACAATATTCTGACAAACAGAGTCACAGTAGTAGCAACTATAAACAAGTTAAACAAGCATTAAAATCTCAAAAGGTTGTGTCGTGGTCTCTTACAATATTAATAATCATTCATTAAATGATTCAGGTTGGCAGATCGGCAGTGAACAGCTATTAGGTGTTTTGACGTTCTTGTTGTTTTTTTTCACAATTTTTTTTTTTTTTTTTTTTTTTTGGCAATTGTAGAATTTGTGCTGGCACACGCGAGGTGAAATATTAAATAGGAAAATCGAATGGTATTTGCCCAACCTGTTTTCTTAGTTTACAATATTATCACCTGTAAGCTTTTTAAAAATACATTCTCTGAAGAGGACACACACTAGCGACTGTCTACTCTGGAGGAGACAGCTATCCACATGGGACAGACACAGTGTCCATAATAATATAATAATAATAATAATAATAATAATAATACTGATTGTTAAGTATTGCAATTTGTTTTAGAACGGATTATCAGCACTTGTCTCATTAATTGTTTAAACTTCAACACATGTTCAAGTCAATAAATGTTAACACAGCTTCAGGTAAATCTAAAAGGGGAGGAATGTTTAATCGTGGTACTGTATGAAGGTGTCCTGCATTATCATTAAAATAAAATAAAAAATCCAACGATGATTGGCATAAAAAAGTAAAATAAAAAAAAATTCTAAAAATAATGTTAAATATTTTACATTTTTTTAACAAAGTTCAAACATACAGAGCCCCTAAAAAGACACGTATTTAAAAAGAAAAAAAAAAACATATTTAGTAGTAGAGTTTTTTTTTTACTTATTATTATTATTATTTTGATTATTTGTTTTTACACAGATGTTCCTTTAGGGGCTCTGTGAAAAAGAAGAAATGAAACTCTAATAAAAAAACCAGTACAGTGTTCCTTTAATTCCATGATTGTTGTGCTTTTGGCAGTCAGAAACTGGTTTGATGTTTGTGCATGACCGCCTAAAATACAACTCAAGGTCAACAATTTTTATTTTTTTTTCCCTCTTTCTTCCAAGACAGCTCACCTACATTCCAAAATATGGCACTTTAAAAAGCCGTTTTGATCGCTGAACATTTTGTTAACCAAATTCTATGAGCACACGTTTCTGAAATCACTGCAAAAACCAGGCTGGGACTTTGCATTCTTTGAAAGTCGCACTCTCGAGGAAACTAACACCGGTTATATTGCTTGATGCTGTACATGCCTCATGCTATCGTACTTTAGGCCTCAGCGCACTGCATTAAAAAGCACATTGTCAAGCACAAGCATTCACGCGGCTATGTGAGCTCTAAGCTGCCCTAGCTACTCGCACCGACAGAAATGTTAATACTGTTTTGATTCTTTGGCACAATACTTGGAGACCACACGATTTCATTACATTGCACGATTAACGGTCAGGCAGGTTCGGCAGCTACAAGGCTACGTCAGAAAGAAACACTAAGAAATACTGTATGTAGCACCTTTCAGCCATTCCAGAAAGGACAAAGCGGTTAAAACAAGATGCAGGACTAGCTGCACATCTTTGTCCATGTATAAGGCCTAAAAAAAAAAAAAACGAAAAACAAAACAAAATGTTGTCGAATAAGCGGAATACTGTACAGATAGGAGCTTTTGTACATCTATCAAAAATACCGGTATGTTTCAGACCTTTGCTCTAAAGTGGTATGTGGACCTGCCAGATCTAAAGACGAAACTGTAAACTATATGCCCTTTTAGAGGAGGAGTCTAATCTCTTAACGGCTATACTGTACTTGTACACGAGTCTCACTAGCTATGAACGCATACTATCGGAAAATATGTAAGATATATACCGCTGAATCAGTTTCCGTTCAGATTTGATAATTGGTCCTGATTACTTGAAGCTGAAATGACGTCATGCCGAGTATGTAGTGGTTTAAATAAAAATAATAATAATAAAAAAAAAAGAATCAGTAAGTCAGGGAAAAAAAAAAAGATCGAACCCACTGGATTCTGCCTTTATACAGGATATTCATTAATTACACACAGGAGATTGGGTTCATTGCTAAAGCAAGCAAAACAGCTACTGCAGTTTTAAAATAAAAAGAAGAAGTGATTATGTTCATTTCAATTAAAAATAATAAAACTGCATGTGTAATATATTCCTGCTTTCCTGGCGTAACCACTTGGGTTTTGTCTAGTAGGCAAAGTCAAGTCGAATGATGATTGGTGGTACCGTTGTGAAGAGTATTAGTTTTCAATGACGAAACATCCTCGAGACTACACGTCAACTGTGTCCAGTCACTGTGACTTACTACTAGACATTCACAATAACCTGGTTGGGCTGCATAGACAGTTCCAGGTGCGACTCCTGTGCTAAGGATAAATACTGTACTGTACTGTACTTTCTACAGCTGGGAGACCTTCCGCGGGGTGATCCTGTGCCGCGGCTCTGAGTTGATCCTCTGCGTGCGGCTCAGCTGAGGTTTGGCGGGCAGGCTGGTGCTCTCTGTGGCAGGCGGCACAGACAGGCTGTGCGGCAGTGGGGTGGCACGGCGCGGGTTGTTCCTTTCGTACACGCTGTAGGGTGGCGGTGTCTTGCTGCCGCGGCGGATGGCGTTGTCGGCAGGCAGGATGGCGGGAATGGACGGCTCGGGTGCTGCGTCGATGCCGCACGTCTCAGACACGCTGCAGCGGCTGAGAGACGAGATGCCGCTGCTGTAGCTACCCGAGCGGGCGGGTGAGTGGGACGCTAAGCTGCCCGCGGGCAAACCGTCAGTAGGAGACGGGGTGAGGGGAGGGGCTGAGTTCTGTACGAGCAATAGGGTGGCTATTAATTCCTGAGCAATAAGTTAATAAGCATTATCTGATTTCTGTATTGTATACAGTATTTAAATCTTAATGTTTATATTTTATGGAAAGATTCCATAAGAATTGATCGCTCTATGCACCATGACTACTCAAATACTCATAATGGATGTCTAATGTTATAACGCATGCATTTTAATTTACATATCTCTTGTCGCATTGAGGTTCCTGCCCTCAGAGAACGATACCTACCTTTTGAGGAGACTTTGAGGTTGGCATAGGAGACAGAGACCTTATGTTCTTGCCTTGAGCCGCTGTTAAAGCAAGCAAAGCATACACACGGAGCGATATAACAACAGAACACCCACATCACGTCAGCTCATACTGTAGCACATAGGGTACTGTGCAAAGTTCTTTTTTGGATAATCACAGACTGTTTCGAGGAAGAGGAGTAAAAAGGCCTGGAGTTGCCGAACAAAGCAGTGCGGAGGTAGAGGTCAACGAAACCTGTCTCTCTCTCACGCTCACTCGCTCCTTTAAGTTTACAGAAGACTTTTCTCCGTCTCTCGCCTTTAACTTCACAGATACTGTACAGTATATTACAGAAAGGCTCCTCTATTCTTGAAGTCTTTTTAGCATTTCTCTTGCTTCTTTCTTGAAAGTATAAAAGTTTACTTCATCTCCAGTTTTTGCCGCTTTCATGGGCTTCCTTTGCCAAACATGCATGCGAAAATAATTTAATAAAATGACGCTATACTGCAAATAGAAGCAAATAGTCATAAAGCCCGAGAACCCTGAGGAGTCCCGTATGGATGCGAGGAGAACTTTGCACAGACGGATAATCAAAGCTCAAAACAGACTCCGGATGGAGCTATGTCATGTCAACCCTTCCCCCCTATGCCAAACCTAAAATAAACATCTAAGCAAACATTAATCTTTTTTTTTTATTTTTTTTTTACCATGCCTGAAGCTATTGCACGGTCCTCTATATGTGTTTTACTATATTTAGAGCTTAAGCAGGAGTCATACCGGTTTCTACCGTGGGGAAACTGGCCTCGCAACGGGGCAGACTTCCGTCTATCTGAAATGGCATCATCCTCTGCAAGGCAAGCAAGACACAGAAACGGGTCATATCACATTTCACACACCTGAGGGAGTTTTATCTACTTGGCTCACCTGCGTGGGGTCCAGCGGGTTGGAGAAGACGCCACTGCACAGTCGGTCTCTGGGGGAGAGACATGCGTTCTCTTTCGAATGCTTGTGTTTGTCCAGTGGCAGTGGAGACGCTGATGGAAGAGAATCTACAGTACAGGCAAGGGGTGAGTGTTATGGTGAGTGTTTAGGAGGCAAAAGGTGACAACTCATTGGAAAATGTACTGTATATGTATGGTGCAGTACATACCATAACATACCTCAGTATTAATGCGGTACTTAAGAGATTACCAGGGTAGGCACAGAAAGATTCTATAGTCATAGGGTAGGTCCTATAGCACTTCAGTATCTACAGTACTGGGGTGTGTACCACTATACTATACTTTGTTGAATATCATGGTATTTATTGGGTACCACCAAATTCAGCAGGTATCTAATATGATATATTTGTGCTTACAGTACCGTATTAGATATGTTAGTACTGGTTCCGTGTAGTACAGTCAGAGCAAAATTAGACACCTGCTAAACACTGGTCGTCACTGTGGTACCCAGTAAGTACCATGGAATTCACCAAAATTCACCATTTATACAACCACAGTTACTGTAGCTCCAACCGAGTAATCTGATTGGATGAGAGGAATTCCACGATAACAGAGTATAACAGCACTGGGACACTTAACTACTGTATATGTATCACTCATATATGTGTCAAAGGTGTTCGAACAATCGTTAATTACACTAACTGTTGGTCATCATCTCGACGCTAGCTCCTCCTTTTGCAGAAGGATGTGTGTGGGCGGAGCAAAAAAAAAGCATTGTTTAAATAAACCAAAAAAATCATGATATGTTGATAATAGTGGTGTTTGTGGAATTGTTGTATAAAAGCATTATCACACTCGAGGTGATGTTGTTGTACTGAATATCAGCATGGTGTTCATATCACAGCGGTGCTGATATTCAGCACAACGGCGCTCCATTTCATGTAATATTGATTAATTAACATTTGGAGGGCACCATAACAGGTAAAATTGCCCTGTCAGTGATATAAAATATATATGTATATAAATATTACCATTATGGTAAATAGATACATGTGTAATATATTTTGTGACCTGGTATACTATGTGTTCCACAGTACCATATTACAGTACAGTACATGGTAAAGCCATAGTACATCTATTGTTGTTATACATCCAATGTACTGTATGTACCATGGCAGAACTCTCGTGTGGTTCATGGACTATATCAGCAAATAAGTACTCTGGTACTGTCAAAAATACAGTGGTACTATAAACAATGGTATATGGAAAAATGGAGCTTGAACCCCCGATCTTACGATCAGTAACCCATAGCCCTGACCAATTGAGCCAGCATAATAATGCAGTAAATACACACCCACTCCTGGAACTCGGTATGCTAACTGATGATGACGAATAAAAGATTTAGCTCAGTCAAGTTTCGCTATAGTTTGCTATACTGCAGCTTGATGAATCACAGAGTGTGATCTATGCATCCACTCACCTCTATTGCTTGAGGGAGCTGAGTTGTTCACATTATGAGAGCCGGAGTGGTTCGAGCTGAGGCTTGAGGTAGACGGACTTGGCTGTGGAAAGGAAAACAGCCGGTGAGCAGGCCAACATACAGTAACAACTACTGTATCTACTGCAATGAAAAATTTTATGTCACAATAATAATGATGTTGTAATTGATGAGAAATGAGAGTTAATTCTTCTTTTCACATTTGTTTTATACTAGATGTGCCGTATTAAAAAATGTATCTGCTGAATATTGAGACGAACTAATGATTTTTTTTTCCAAGTTTGAATATTTTATGATATGAGGGTGTTTTTCATTTAAACTTCAAAGTAGTCTATCTTCTCTTCCTGTGGGCTGATTGTGATGAAACAAAGCCTATACAGTATGTTACCTCATGCTTGGCCAAATAGACCTGTGGAAACCCCATTACATTTTTTCCTGTAGTTTTAATGTGATGTGTGCACAAACCAACAGACGGACAGACAGAAAAATTCCAAAAACTACCTTCATGAGTTTTATTACTCATTTTATTTCCCTCAAATTATTTTTTAAATAAAAAAATATAACAACATTTGTTTCAACTTCAATGTACAGATACGCCAACAAGTTTTATTAAGATTAGATGATCCGTTAGAAGGTTGTGGACATGCTATTAGATTATAAACCAGTGTTTGAATTACACAGACACGTTCCAGCATCTGTTTAATAAAAGAAAACCACAATGTGATCAATAAATTGGCATATAAATCACACTACTTGTGCTCTTCCACTGAGAAGTGATCTTTAGCTGAGTTAAATGTGGATGTCCATGGTCTCTCTATAACACATGGAACTTCAAAGACAAATTTACAAAATTCTCAGTGGACACAGGTTTTCAATATGTATCCTTTCTAAAACCTTATAACACATTATATGACCCTGTTTAGAGGATGGGGTCAGGTAGAGGGACAACTGGAGGTGAGGAGACACACTGGACATGACCATAATGGATGGTATAAATCACATAAGATTTCGTAAGCTATTTGTTGGATCACTGATATAAAAATCAAAGCATTTCCTTTAAACAGCAACTCAGATCTGAATTGTTCAATTTGGCTTCAAAATGTTTTCATGCACACACCTGCATGTTGAAAACTTCATCCGAGCTCTCTGACTGGCCTGTGATGTTGCTCACGTCGTTGGAGGCCTGTGATGACAGTGAGGATGACGAGTAGCGATTGACAGCCGGGTAACTAAGGGGGCTGGAACAGAACAGACACACGAGACAAATGGACCAGGCTTGGAAAAATGGCATTAATCCGTGCTGTATCTTGTTACTGGAGTGAAATGCTTAATGCTGCATATTTTGTAACGTTTGTATTTTACAGAACAATTCTATATTGAGACCTATATACAGTAATTGTCATGGAGGACACCTGTAGTAGTGGAACAACCTATTATAGTGTCCATTTTAAGCAAGCATTGCCTGATCCAGTCTGGAGTAACATGGCCAAGATTGATATTTTCAAGCAAATGTTGCATTGTAAACCGTATAACTATACAAGACTGCTAAACTATGCAGTGCACTAGTCGGTGGGTTAAGATGCAGCCAGCTAAGGGAGGGGAAGTGTTTGATAAAAAAAAAAAAAAGAAATAAAATGAATAAATATCATGTGTCATGTGTTCCGATATTTTATTACAGAATAAAAAGATACTACATGAAATAAATTTTATGAATGGGAAGGATTTCCCACTATTTTTGCACTATTTTACATTAAAAACAACAACGTCATTAGTCATTATTGAGTTCACTTGCTCTGCTTTTGACTTTATAATATTTCTTGTTGCAGTGAAAACATGCATATATTTACAGTATATATTATCAAACCCTAGTAGAAAAATCAAGCCTAAGTTTTATATTTATATAATCTGGATTAGGCCTATAATAAAACTTTATAAGGCTGTTTGGACCCCCTGATGAATTTCACAAACGTAGTGTCTATGCTTAAGGGTAATATATAATGTAATAATAATATAAAAAAAAAACTTTTACTTACAAGTCCTTGTAAACATGAAACAATAATCTGATTTCAGTCCCTGTCCTATTACCTTTATCTCTTAGTTAAATTTCATACCCACTATTACAATACACATTAGTTAACTTACTTATACATGACACAAAAAAAGAAATATACTATATATATATATATATATATATCAAAAGTCAAGACACGTCTGCTGATAAAAATTAGTCCAGTGAGCTTCATTATCAGATATGAAATGGACACAAACCTGCGCCGTGCCACTATTCGTCCTCCGTCAGGACTGATGGCGTTAGGGACAGGAGTCCTGCAGGTTCGAGGACTGCCATTGGCAAAATGCAGAGGACTGACGCGCACATATGCAGGAAACTCCTGCGGCTAATGAGAGGAAAAGCAGATCATGTAGGCCATCTCATTAATTCTTTCCTTAATGTGAATGTTCTACGCGTCTCTCTCTAAACCGACCTGTATGCCCAGACTGGATCGCATCACGTGGAACTGATCGATAAGTTTCTTGTGCAGCGGACGCATGTCCTGCGGGACGAATTTTTCGTGCACAGCCAAGCCATACTCCAGAATATGTGCCTGCGATAGGGAGCAGATGTGTGTTAGAATCAAGAAAAAAAATCAACCACATGATTAACCACCTTTATCTATCAGAGTGCATAGAGCTGCTTTTGTGGAGCTAAAATTACCTGCTCAAACATGAGCTCTCGGAGACGGGTGATCTTATCTCCATCCTCCGGGTGATTGGAAATGTAATCTTTTCCAAAGAACGCCTGAAAAAATAATACATTTTAATGAAAAGAAAACCTAGACTGGAAAGGGGATATCCAGAGTTGAGACAAAGAACGTGGAGACGTTACACGTGTTCGGTGATGCCTAAGGAACTGCTTACGTCGATTTCATCCATTGTGCTATTCATATACTGCCTGGCCAAAAAAAAAAATAAACAAATAAATATGTCATGCATATTGCCCCATAATGTTACCGAGCCCAGACCTGATGCATGATGGGTGCATTGCTTCATCCGCTTCCCTTCTGATCCTGACACACACATCACTCTGGAGTAGTGTCAGATCAGACACTACAGATCACACCAGACCACATGACCTTTGTAAATTGCCTCAAAGTCCAAATTTTATGCTCCCTAACAAACGTTTTTTCCTGATTAGTTTTGTAATGGACACACAGCTGTTTAGTCTCATCACATTGTGTGTGTGTGTGTGTGTGGAAATGCTCTTACTTTCACTATTAAACAGTCAGTCGTATACTGTATATTTTTCCTGACTACATTTAGACCTCAAAGTTGACAGTTTAGCCCTATCCTTCCAGTTCTTAAACCAATTCCAGTCATTTCAGCAATCTCCTTAGTTGTTTTCTTTGCTCGATGCAGGCCAATAATTTACCCTTCCTGAAGCATCGGAACATATTTTTCATGGCCATGGGGTGCGTTTTCCAACATGGTAGTTTGAGAAATGAGAAGCTACCTTACGCACTGCATCAGTCAGATCAATACAATCTACACCACCGCCTTTAAACACTTGTTTAAACAAGGGATAGAAAATCCAGCCTGGACAAGTCATTTTTATATTCTTTGTATGAGTAAAATGTAATAGGATGTCCATCAAAAGCAAGGTGAAAAGATAAAAAGATTAATACAAATATACGGTATATGATTAGGAAGAAAGAGTAACACAGATACAGTAGAACAGCACTTGATGCGGTGCATCCTTTTGCTTTGCATTTTATTATTTCATATCATGCTTAACAGCCCTTTGAAGATGTTAGATTAATAAAATGATAATATATATCAAAATCAAACGATCTCTTCCGTTAAGAAAATGTGGCCAGAAAATTAAGTTGCCCAAACACTCATCTAGTTTAACTCATCACCATAAATAAGAAACAGTGTTGGGAATAAGCGATGTCTTACTAAGATGGTGTTTTCTCTGATCTCTTGCATGTTTTTTGTTAGTTTTATTAATTACGGTAATTACAGTATAACAGTATAGGGGTCATACTATTAATTCATTAACAATGCAATCATCATTTTCAGTTTAAGATCAGATACGAAATGCATTTCACAGACTTTCCATATAACTTACCATGGGTCGATCATACTATGAGACAGTGGCACTTGGGACTTACTCGCTCAAGCCAACAAACCTTAACACAACCGTGTTTCATTACTACATTCAGACATAAACACACGCAACAATGCTAATGCTTTATCACCTCTACAGAATGCCAAACGATCCAACGCTAACAGCATCCGTTCTGAGTGTATACAGTGCAGATCCGTATGTCTCACCCCGCTGCGGTGCCTGCTAGGAGTCCTTCCGACAGCACTTCCCTTTTAATTGCTTCAGGCACGCACATGACAGGCTAACACGCTGTTGCCTGGCAACTGTCTAATACTCTATAGTCTGAGAGGGTAAAGTATAGTCATTAAACATCCACGACAGGCTTTTCACAGGTTTCACCCACACGCAGCAAACACACTCTTCGCCTTCCATCCATTTAGCCCGCGAAGTCTTCTTGTCAAAGAGGCTGAAGTGCAAATGAGTATCTATAATCTCATCAGCACACGGAACGGTGGGCTCGGCTCATTATTAATAACTGTGTTTGTTTCATCGACGATCAAAACTTTACTCAGCTGACACGCGTCCAACAATACATTTTTCTTGGATTTACATTTATCCCTTTACGGAATGAAAAAAAACAGCCGATAAACATACAGTACCGTTCACCCTCCTGCGTCGCTTTACAGAAGATGGTTAATCGATATAATGGCATATCAGTAGATGATTTAATTTCATTTATTAGTACAGTCATTATGCAATCCTGTTTTCATGAACAGAATTTTTATGAACAATGAATTTCATCAGTGACTGACTGGTATAAATATACTGTAATCGAATCATTTGGCAACGATACAGACATTTATTTCTTCGCTCGACTCAAAGCTCAAGGTCCGTCATTCCCCTGGAGCAGAAAAAGTTAAAGGTGTAACACGAAAGCCCAGCAATGGCTATCTGGTAACGCTCGGGCTTGAACTCATGATCAGAGTCACAGCTGGCCGTTATTGAAACTTTTTTCTTTGTTATGAAGTGCGAGGTCTGCCGTGGTTTGGTGCCGCCGGAGCAGAGAGGGTTAACGGCTTTGCTCGAGAGCCCGACAGCTGCAGCATGGTGGTGCTCTGGATTGAACTCACGACCTTCTGATTAGTAGCCCAGAGCCATACCTATTAAGTCAGAAAGCAGTAAAAACGTCACACAGCCCAGCACCAATCTTCATTTACGGTTCAATCAACCAGTCGACTAATCTATGTATCTATCTGAAGCCTGTCTGGTCCAAAGTCTACTGTAGTTAAACCTGTGCTTGATTTAAGCTAAGCCTCTGTGTATAGACTAGGGTGCTAAATGAATAAATGAAGAACTGTGCTGATACAGTATACGTATAATGCTGCTTCAAATTCAACAACGACACGCCTTTTTCTATTCTCTGTTTAAAAGTATATCGAAGAAGATCTGGTGGTTCAACCAGACTACAGTCTATTGCCCTACTTACAGTATTTTAAATTACAATTCTAGTCAATTCCTATTTATTTACTTCGAACTCCGAAAAGTTTAGAAGTTCACCCGCGCTGATTAAAATATTAATTGTGCTTATTTATTCGGCCTGTTGCCTATGAAGAGTTTTGGCGAGGATTCCAATGCAGAAAGATGCATCGTCTCAGCAAGGACTCACTGCATAAATAAAGGATAGACAGAGAACGAAATGCAGGAAGCGTGCGAGATGGTAGCGGTGCTGGTACCTCCTGGTAGCGAGTGAGTCCACCGTTCACGGCGGCGTCGATCACGCCGTTCAGGCACATGGTAAGCGGGTTGATGTTCTGCATCTGCCTCGTCTGGCACTGTGCGATTAGCGTCCGCAGCTGCAGGGTTTTATTCTCAATCACCTCGCTGGCATTCTCCAGAGGACTCATCTCCACCTGCAGAGCACAAACACACACATATGTACACACACCCGCCTTGGACATCTAGGTTATCAATTCAGAAGAGTACAGAGGGACTGATGAACAAATCCCGGTATTAGATTAAACTATATCTGAGAATAATACAGCCGTGAGCATATATAGAGTATATGTATATATTGGGCTCATATGTATATAATTCGATATGTTAGATGATTATATTATCATATAGATAACATCGATTTTTGATTGGAGAAGTTCATTTAGAGTCACCAGCCTAATGAAATCACCAGCACCTCAGATTCGAGCCGTTATGAAGCTTTACAGATCATAAGTAGCAGATACATCTCAATATCAACTGTTCCAAGGAGATTATTGCAGGCTTCGGAACGCCTTCAGCATTGCGTTGTAATGTAGAGAGAAATAAAAAACAGGAACGACCATGGAGTTAGGAAGTGATCCCAAACTTTTGAGCAGTAGCGTATATAATATTATTATAATATATACTTTTTGAATGATCTGCTTACCTGAATCATGTACAAAAAAATGATAACTGACAAGAACTGAGATGTTTGCCCGTATGGACGAAACAGTAAAAATAAATTCCAACAAAAAAGCAAAAAGCAAAAGCAAAATAAACATTTTAAATATACAGGATATTTTTACCACTGTTTTTTTTATGTCTTTTTGTTCACATTTATTCTTATGTACTTTCATCTTTTTTTCTTTTTTTTTACACAGACTTTGACCCAGGACTCAACTTCATGATGTTAGAAAGCGCCTGCGCATTTTAATTTCCTGCAGATTTGCAGATGAAAAGGGAAAAAAAAAGGAAGAGATCAGAAGATTCCTGGCCGCTCACCAGCTCCCGTTTCTCCACCTCGAACCAGCGAGATATGCCTGGGAGACTCTGTGCCAGACTCAGCGTGGTCCTCTCCACCCACAGACTCTGCGCACACACACGTACACACACTCCGTCATCGTTTATAGAAGCAGACAGAGTGTAGAACCTTTAACTCAGTGTGTGCTATAAAGATGGCCGGTATGCTCTGTGTGTCAGGGGAAGCAGGGAAATGACTGTTGAGTGTGAGACTAGTGCAGTGTGTGTGTGTGTGTGTGTGTGTGTGTGTCTAACCTTGAACTCATTCTCTTTATCTTTAGTACCCTTGTGGAAGGGTCTGTCATAGCGGAACCTCCAGATATGGTTGACTTTGTAGAAGCTCTTGATGTTACTCGGCACTCCGTCTCTCTGCAGCACGTCCTGATTCTCTGGGACAGGAGTGACCGCGTAGATCTGCAGGTCTGAGCCAGAGTCACTTAAGGAACACACACACACATACAGCAGACACACACACACACTATCTCCATCTATGGCATGATCAGAACCACATCAGGTTGCACAACTTGAGCACTGTTTCTAATAAAGTGGCCACTGATCATATATAAGATTGAGTGCGAACACACAGAGGATACACTGCGCCTCGGCCTGCAGTATGGTCTGGTCGGGCTGGTTGGCGTGCTGCATGGCGATGGCGTGCGGAAACTCGCTCAGCATCCTCTGCTGAAACGCCTCCAACCGCTCGTAATCGTTCCCCCGACACACGAACTCCTTATTCTGTCCAACACACACACACACACACACACACACACACACACACACGCATGAGAAAACGAGAGGCCTGAGTCACAAAGCATCTCGCTTCAGCGGTGTGACTAACTCATGGACTCCATGAGCTTAATAATTTAGGACATAGGGCTCATTGCTTGGTGAAATCTGCCACCTAGTGGTTTAAACATGAAACTGCAAAAGCAAAAACAAAAAAATACCATTACAGTAGATTAAAGTTATGAACGCATACAATGAGGCAATCTTATCAAAAAATAAAGCTATATTTACATTATACACTGATATTTACCCGTAAGAAGAAGGGGAACTTCTTGCCGTAGAAGCCAATTCTAAAGAACTCCGGTTCGAGCCTCTGTTGATTCATTATCTTGTCGTAGAGAGAAGCTTCCATCAGCTGGGGAAAAAAAAACACAAAACAAAAATGCACATGTCAAGCTACATGAATAAATAACTTTAAACATGGATTTTTGGATTTGTCATGATTTTCGTCAAACCGCATAAATTTATGAGTTATATACAGTGGATATGAATAGACATGACTCAGTACATTTATTCATTCATTTAGAAAAACTCTGCTCTGTGTCAGGAGACGGTTCCACTTCTCTGACATCACTATAAATAGGCTCATACTTCAACCTGCCTGGTGCACCATACTGTATGTACAGTTGCTTACATTCCCACCAACATACTGTATACACAATCATCATGTACATGTACAGTACAGACCAAAAGTTTGGACACCCCTTCTCATTCAAAGAGTTTTCTTTATTGTGGTCTTTATTGTGTTCTTTAGCCCAAACGCGTCTCTTCTGCTTGTTGCCTGTCCTTAGCAGTGGTTTCCTAGCAGATCTTCTACCATGAAGGCCTGATTCACACAGTCTCCTCTTAACAGTTGTTCTAGAGACGTGTCTGCTGCTAGAACTCTGTGTGGCATTGACCTGCTCTCTGATCTGAGCTGCTGTTAACCTGCGATTTCTGAGGCTGGTGACTCGGATGAACTTATCCTCCGCAGCAGAGGCGACTCTTGGTCTTCCTTTCCTGGGGCGGTCCGCATGTCAGCCAGTTTCTTTGTAGCGCTTGATGGTTTTTGTGACTGCACTTGGGGACATTTTCAACGTTTTTCCAATTTTTCGGACTGACTGACCTTCATTTCTTAAAGTAATGATGCCACTCGTTTTTCTTTACTTAGCTGCTTTTTTCTTGCCATAGTACAAATTCAAACTCTTGGTCTGTACTGTACATAGAAACAGTACACTGTATTTGTATTATTTTGCACCTCATTAATGCATCTTAAATTGTAAACAGATTGTAAAATTGTAAAAATTTTCCATTGGGATTAAGAAATTATCTGGAATGCTTTAGGCGCACACACACACATGGTCACACACACAAGATCACAATGTTAGCGTAAAGAGTACACACGCGCACCGAGACTGAGCATGAGAGACGATTACCCACAATCCCGCAGTCAGAGAGAGAATACGTATACGGACTATATTTTAAGACCTCGCTCGTTTTTTATGAAAGATTTTTCGCTTGTCTTGCTATACACTCGCAGATCAGAGTCATCCAAACATGTATACACAGTTTAAAATGGAAAATATACGGCTCCCTTTTGACGATCATCAACAATGGTGCGATTACTGACAGCTTGACATCATTAGAGGAAACAATACTACACATTGCTGCCATAATTCAATTCAAGTTTATAAATATTAACATGAGAAAGTGATCAGATATTATTAAAGCAGTTGATATCAACAAAATGATCTGTAAAAGATTATACATTTTAAAAATAACAATAAAAAAATGTTTATTTAAATTTGATATTGGCATTGATATTGGTAAGGAAGAAAGAAATTTTTAAAAAGTTATTTTTTAAAATCTCTTTTAAATCTCACACCTACTGTACAATGCGGCCTACTTAAAAATAGACAAACTGGCCAGAGGGGAAGAACAAATCGTTCACTCACTCTCATTTTGCTCAGGTTCCTGTAGTCGTAGTAAGCCTCGTACTGATTGGCCAGCTCTCGGCAGAGGATGATACAGTTCTCCCAGCACTGCAAGGCAGAACAGCGCATCAGTCAGCATCCAGCTCTAAGGTTATATGTCCACTTTATTTATGTACACTTAATATGAATCTGTATCTGTATCTATCCGGAGCTTGAGGAAATACGCAAACACTCATTCATATCTATATCCAAAGGGTAGAATCCATCCAAAGGGTGGTAAAATCCGCCCAGCGCATCATCGGTACCCCACTGAGGAAGTCTACAAGAAGAGGTGTCTGCGTTGAGCACGAAGCATCGTGAAGGCCACCTCTCACCCTGCACATAAAATGTTTTCTCTCCTTCCCTCTGGAAAAAGGCTCAGATGCCTAAAAGCCAAGAGCAGCAGGCTGAGGAACAGTTTCTACCCCACAGTGGTTACCTTATTGAACACAACGTCACTGACCCCCTTACATGGACGGTACCACCATCACGAATAACCCAACATTCCTGTTTAATACCTCTGTAAATACTTCCTGTTCATTCATTTGTACAGTCTGCACATGGACTGTATACTAATATGTGTATACTCATATATGTAGATGTGTGTGTATAGGTATACTCTGCATTTCCATCCAGCGGTTAAATTACTCATATTTATTCATATGTATATTCATACTATTGCACATAATGTAAATGAGTTTCTGTACATCTTTATTCCACATATTTATAATTAGACCTATCTGTAGATTTACTATTATTCTGTACATTAATTTATCCATCTTTGCTCACTTTACACTGTATATTCATGTACATACATATATATATATATATATATATATATATATATATTCTTTCTGTAATACAATTTATACATAGACCTTCCTTTTATCATATAAGGTTTATAGATCTGTATACATGTTCATATTGAACTGCTAACTTGCACTTCTGGTTACATGCTAACTGCATTTCATTGCCTTGTAACTATGTGCAATGACAATAAAGTTGAATCTAATCTAATCTAATCTAATCTAATAATTGCGTGTCTGAACCTGAACCACAAGGTGGCAGCATACTGTACTGCACAGCACCAAGGTAGCATGAGGCGTAAGGATTTTCCCTTAGCATACGGCGAAAAACTGTATTTGACATTAGTCGAGGATAAAAAATCTTAAAAATGAGGCAGAAAGTAAAAAAAAAAAAAAGGGCATAAAGAAAAATCATAGAAAATAAATCTTATTTTTGAACATAATTTCAGTGTTACTCTGAAAAACATTTATTTTAATCAGCACACCTTTTCAGTTCAAAAGTGGCTGAACAAAAAAGCTTTCATTCTACTAACAGAGTGATTATGCCACATGCATCTCTGGCAGGAAGTCAAAGCGGGCAGTGCTCTCTGGGTGGGAATGTTTCGCACTAACACACCACCCTGTCATGGGTGTACTGTATGAGGGGGGGGGGGGGGTGGGGGGAATGATAAGTCTTTTCCTATCAGTGGGTTCCACCAGCCTGTGACAGAGCACGAGCAGCAGTTTGAAAAGAGCAGGCAGCGCTGGGGTTCAGAGGGAGTGTATAAGCTTTACTTTGTCTAATTGGTACTTAACAAAAAAAAAAAATAATAATATATATATATATATATATATATATATATATATATATATATTGATAAGCAGAAAGGATGAAACACTTAAAGAGAGAGAGAGAGAGAAACACACACACACACACACACACACACACACACACACACACACACACACACACACACACACATAGTGATAGAGCAGACCTTCCCCCTGTCGAAGTTATGGATGATGGTGAGATGTAAACACTCTTTTCTCTGCCACTCGCTCTGCATGGGGTAGGTGAGAAACTCCCTCAAAGGCCTCTCTGTCCACTCCAACAGCTCATCATACAATAGCAGAGTGTAGGCTGCCTCTGATACACAGACACACACATACACACAGAGTAAATACACACTGAGTACATACAGTACACAGAGTACATAGATCCATATTGGGAAAATGGTAAAAAGTAAAAAAAAATTCTTACTGGTAAAATTCAGTAAAAGTAGCATGTGATAGTAAATCTATCAGTAAAATGCATAAATAACAAGCTAGATATAAAAAAATAAGGTTAAAATGTATGAAACATATATAAGTACATTATATCTAAACATATTGTTTACTAGAGTTTCTCAAATATATATAGAGACACTATAATAACTATATGTTTAGATATAGGGAACCTCACAATACCGGGCAAAATGTCTCAGTATATAAGAGAAACTATAATCTTCTTCTATACTGTACATATAATAAAACTGCAAAGTTGGCATGTCTGTACAGTACATTTGAGATACATGTGAAAAAAAAAATTTCCAGGACGTAAGATGAGTAACAGAACACTTCTTTTTGGAATTTTTGTCTGTCTGTTTGTTTGTGTACACATCAGGAAAAAACTACTGCATTAACTGTAATGTGGTTTTCACAGGTGTATTTGGCCGAGCTTGAGGTAACATACAGGCTCTGTTTCGTCTCACTGGGCCGACGGGAAGAGAAGATGTGCTACTTTAAAATTGAAATGGAAATCATCTTTATATCGTTAAAAATCGACCTTGAAAAAATCATTAGTTCATCTCAAAATTCAACAGATGGCGCTGTACATTTTTATATTCGCAATTATGAGAAGAAAACAATATTGTCTAAATTTTAACATTATTATATAATATTATTTGACATTTCTTTAAAATGAACATGCCGATCTCAGGCAGTGACTGTAGTGAGATACCTGTGTAGTTCTGGGCTTTAAGGTGAAGCTCATAGAGCTTGTGGATGTAGCGGATGTACATCTCCTCTTTATTCAGCTCCGTCTTGTAGAAGTTCTAACAGAGCAGAAGAAGCCGGTGCTTAATAACAATCGATCGTAACATGGCGAATGTGTCTCAGATTTTTTTTTAAATAACTAAAAAGGAGACTGTTTTTTTACCAGCAGGTTGACGGTACAGCCCATCTTCTTCCCATCCACCTCTCCGATCTTCATACAGTCCCTGAAACACACATAGCGAGAAAGGAAGAGGAGAAAAAAAAAGATTTATTGCTAAAACAGCTCCATAAACCCTGTATTTCTTAGGATGATAAGTGTACCGTGTGTAAGAATACGTGGTTGTGTTATGCATGTTTTTGCAACGAGCAAAGTATTATTGCCTGTAATCAAGTAATCTCTCCATAAGCCGTGTAACCGTGGCGATATGAGACACTCCGCTCTCTCTCCATGTCTCTCTCTCGATCTTTTTCAGCAGGCTACGGCACACAAGACCAAACAAAGCAGTGCGACATGAATGACAGTAATCGCTTATGTTTTATTATTGAACTGAGCATCAGCACTTTTTAAACTGTCATGCTGATGAGCTCACCTCGGATACGGACCAAACAGCGGTATTCTGCTCCAGATTAAGAATGAACAGGAAAGCAGGTTTAGGGCACTGATTTTTACATTATTGTGTATAAGGACTGTATATGAGCACCAATCAGATTCTCACATGTTGTTAAAGAGCTCCTTGTAGGTCTCGTCTCCTTTACCCTCTGACATCAGACTCTCCAGCTTGTCTATCAGCTTCGCCTCAACCTGCGGACAAAGGCGACATGTTTCTATACGTTGTTTATGTAAACTGCCGTGAAAAAGTATTTGTCCCCCTTCAGATTTCTTTATTCTTTGCATATTTCGCATATTGTTTGTCATATTTTTCATGCTTGTTAAATAATTGAGATCCTCAAACTAAGTTTAATAGTACAGAATAATAACCAGAGTAAATAAAAAAGATATAGTTTTTTTTTAATTGATGATTTCATTTATTGAGAAAAAAAGCAATCCTAACCTACTTGGCTTTTTGTGGAAGAGTAATTGCTACTCTTTTGTAATTGCTACTCTCAGTCTCATTGCATGAACTGATCGGACAAGATTATTTATTTACAGATGAGCTGGATCGGAGTGTGGATCATTTTCATCTCACCCTCATGTTTATTAATTCGGCTTCATCTATTTTTTTATAATTTCATGAATTGACAGCAATACAAATCTCCCATTCATTTCCGCCCAAAAAAAAAAAAAAATGACAGATCAACTGAACAAGAACTCATGACATTATGGAATGTGTGAACATAAATGGCTTTGTACTCGCACCTAACATTGTACTTAATTAACAAGAAGCAGCATCAATTCGACAGAGGTGTTAATCTGGACAGGACTCCAGTTAAGTTGAAAAAAGATACACTTCGTTAATTTGGTGTTGAATTTTCTCAGGGATAAAGACACAATCTGGATGGAAATTAAATCCTAGAGGAGCATTTGGAAACGGTGTAATGACACTCCATGTTAATTTAATCTCATCCGAATAGGGCTCTTGTGGCCTTGCAGTTCCCTGATAATGAGCTATGAGCTAACAATCGGTATTAATAACTAAATACGGCAACCAAATTAAAGAACTAACTTTTTATTGCCTTGTTTTATTAATTGCTTTAAATTTTGAAACCACATTTGATAAACATCTCCCGAAGGAAAATCATCTTTCCCAGAGGTACACATTTTCAAACCGATGCTCACGCAAGGTCACTTTGAGGAAACCACACACTCAATTATAGATGAGCTAGTTATTAATTATTGATATCTGTAATCATCTAGAACTGATGTGATTGACAGGGCAAACTGCGCTCACATCATTTATTTGACTTTCTGAGATGATTTCCTGAGTCTGACGCGCGCCACGTGTCAGTCACAGGAGCCGCAGGAAGGTCATCACCTGTTTGAAGTTGCCACTGCGACGTTCCTCGCTGTCCATCATGTCGTGGAAGACCGGGATGAGGACGTTCCTCAGGTCAGGCTGCGGCACCAGGGTCACCTCCAGAAACGAACCGATCAGAGATGGGATCAGATTCACTTTATAGTCTCCTAGAGAGCCAAAAAAGAGCAAAGCTTTCATTTTATTTCACGTGTACTAAAGAGATGAGGATGTTTTAGGATGCAGTATAAAACATATTTATGCATTTAATATACATAATGTATTTAATAATTAATTCAAATAATTTCATAATAAATTTAAATATTGGCCTGATATGTGAAAAAAAAGACTTCTGATAGCACAGGTGTACACCATAATAAATCTGTGTAAATGGAGGACGATTTTGATATAATTGATATAAAGAATTAAATCTGGGTTGCAGGCAAAAGTTTTTTTTTTTTTTTTTTTTTTTAAAGGAAATGTGAAGGTATGACATTGCAGCGACATGGTTCGGGAATCACCACGGACAACCTGATACAATATTATTACGACACCCTGATGCTGATCCAAGTTGTATTGAGATTCTGTAAATATCATGATTTTATAAATACATTTTTTCCCTGATCAAATCTTTGTTAATAAAAAAAGTTTTATACCTTAGCTTTATTTAACAGCTTCACTGAATTGAACATGAGTAATTAAATGTAGATTGTTCCTTTAATGACATTAGTTTTCTCTCTGCACCAAGTGCAGCATTTAAACAACACAAACTAACTTCAAATACAAGAGTTTAACATTTAACTTTGAGCTGCATTTTTACTGAGCAACTCGTATCTCGGTCATGCAATCGTGGGGTGCCAATGTGTGAATAATTTAGAGTGTACCACCGGTACTATTATATAGGAACGGCGATGTTTAACCACCTCAAATGCCTCCACAGTCTCAAAACTCCACTTGAGGGTCGAGCGGTTGTTTCGAGTTTCGAGGCTAATTTGCTCTCGTGGAGTTTTGAGACTGGTGTAAGCATGTATAACTGGTGGGTTTTGAGGCTTATTATCTCGATCAGAGTATTTTTTTAAATTTGATAATATCATGTTATAAAAATGCATTTCTGTCGCATCATGTGGAAGTTCGTACACCCGGAATAGAATCAGTGCATCTCTATTATAAACATTAAATAAATAAATAAATAAATAAATTTGGTGTCAGACTAACGACATGAATCACAGATACAAAAGAATCGTGATACATGATTCTTTTTTTTACCCTCATCTCTTGTAAAAACCCTAATGGCAAGCTATATGTCACCAGAGGCTGATGTGGTCATAACCCATCTCCCCCCACCCGGCCACGCCCCCCCCCCACCACAAAAAGACTGGCCTAGATACATGACCCTGAGCGCTGCAGATCTGATTAAATGCTCTACTCAGACATTTCCTTGTGGAAATATAAAGCGTTAAATAAATCCTCAGAAGGTAAAAAGAAAATTCTGATACCTCATCCATGTTCCCTCAAGTGTATCGTTCATTAGCTCTGTTTCTCCTCGGCTACACTTATTCGCTCAGCTGATCGGCAAACCAGAGAATAAACTCCCTGCAACGGGCCATGTCAGCGAAATGGGTGCTGACAGACACTAACTAGGGCCATCTGGGACCAGAAGAATGGGACCACAAAAAAAAAAAAAAAAAAAAAAAAACCTAGAGCTGACAGATGGTTCAGTGTGTCAGTTACTTCACATCAGCTGATTTGTTAACAGCTCTTGATGCACCTTTCTTTATCTGCGAGTTAGTCGTTTGCTTTCTTTCTTTTTCCTCACCCAGATTCTGCCACATGCTGAAGATCTCGCATCCGATCATCACTCGCATGTCTCCATACCTTTAATAACAAAGAGAAATTGGAAATGATAACATAATTGAATATTAATTCTGTACGAACTGTACAGTATTTCTAATGAACAGTCACAAAAAGCTCACTTTTCCAGAACTTTCTTCCTTTTGGACGGAGGGAACGTCTCGAGCTGGAGACACGGCTGGATGACGAATATTATAGAGAGGTAAAAATAGGACTCCCATACCTCAAGGGAAAAAAAAAAAAAAAAAAAGCACAGGCTTATTTACAGAGCTGACGATCACCGAATACACAGCAGACGCTCACAGAGGTCATGTGACCTGTCTTCATCTGAATGAAAGAACTGAGTCGTGCCATCAAGAAGAAGAAAAAAGAAATAAACCGAGAGCTCGAAATAAACTGCGAAGGCACACAAGCACAGATGCACCACACACGAATGCAATTATCTCATACCTTGAAGTCGAATTTCTCGTTGAGGAAGTTGGTCCGGAGCGTGTCGGAGAGATACAGGACCGTGGTGATGATCACACTGGAAACAACATGAACCATGTGATGTTCTGTGATTCAATGTGGCAAACGAACAAACTGTTCTGAAATGTGATTATAGGTCGATGCTCTGCGTCAAAACAGTACGATGTCTATTAAAGGAAATCTAATAGTGGTTGGTATGGTGAGGTTTTCTGTCAGGAGATGCTGATTTAGGATGTTCAGTATAGAAGGAATCTCAGTACCAGAGCTTTGTAACAGTCTGGGGTAAAACTGTAGCTTTAAAGTATACATATATTTTTAGCTAATAGAAAAATATGACATTCAATGAAATAGTATGAATTGTAACAGCTGGATAATTGCAATGCTATTAAAGAAACACCACTTTTGGATGTGCTGTTGTCATGGCGTTTCCATGTGCTGTGGTCTGCCTTTGCTCCTTTCTGGTTTCTTTTTCCTTTTTCTTTTTTTTTTTTTTCTGGACTCCAGCAGGCATTGGGGGCTTGAGTTCACAGGTCACCCAGTCAAACTCTGTTTACCCCAGAATTTGTGCACCATTTTACTAACAGTGTGCCAGGTTTCCTCCATTTGTGGATAATGGCCGTCACTGCGGTTCGCTGGAGTCCCGAAGCCTTAGAAATGATTCTGTAACCCCTTTCAGACTTATACATGACAATTACTTTATTTCTCATCTGTTTTTGATTTATTTTCTTTGTTGTGTGATTTCTTAAATAAATCAGCAGGTCTGGCATGTTGTTGGAATCACATGTGAGTGTGGCAACTGAAATTTAACACAGCTTTCCAGGGGTGATACATTTTTCACATAGGGCCAGGTAGGTTTGGATGACGTTTTTCCCCTTAATAAATAAAATCAGTGGAAAAATCCCTTTTTTTTTTTTTTTTTTTACGGCACTGTGTGTCTGCACTTGTATCTCTAACGCTTCATCACTGTAAAACTGATACTGAAAAATAATGATTGTTTTCCTATAACAGCACACATTTTATTCACGTGACTGTCTAAAGTTTTTTGGAGGACTGACTAAAACTATTTGCATTCGCTATGACCTTGGAGGTCAGTAAAACGTGGGACTTTTTTTTGTTTTGTTTGTGTGTGATGTGACTTCAGTAATAGGGTGTTAAATTGCCTTTTAATCTTAGTATAATAGTATTTCATTTAATAGTGACTAAATCTGTCAAAATATAACAACAATAACAACAATCATTTGTTTCTCATTAGAACTGTGACTCATGGGCCCTTGATCCGATTAGCATTTTGATTCAATTCAATAGCACAGTTTTGTTGTAATTTTTTTTTTAAATTAGTATTAAAAACTACTAAAAATATTGAATATACTCTTATTATACAATCTTATTAAACTTATACAATCTTATTATATTGATTTATTATAATGCTATATTAAAACACTGTATAACCTGATTGATATAATTTATATATAAATGCCATGTCTTGTACAAAGATAAAATCTTTTTTTCTGCCCTTCTGCTGCTCTACATTCCATTCCAGACCAGTAGGTGGCGGTATTGCACTAACCACAGACAGTGGTACAGCATTTATCCATTGGAAATTATGTAATCATAATTTAAATCTATAATAATATTAATAATAATTATTTTCAGATATAAAAAACAGTTAGAAGATTTGGAAAAGCATGTAAATAAAGTGAAATATGAAATAAATAGACATTACACCTCACGTCAATTCGCAAAACAGTTTCTGTATTTGTACAGCCATATGGTCTATATTTTGTACAGCTACGTTTCTAAATATTTTTTATATTTTACATTTTGTTATTCGACTTTTTTCTATATTTTATTCTTATTCTATTCCATAATTTATGTCTTATTGATAATCTTGCTGCAAGGTCACGAGCGGAGCATTTCACTGTGTATGACTGTGTATGTGACAAATAAAAAAATTTGAATTTGAATTTGAGTCATGATTTGTCTTGGCAACAGCTGCTTTAAAAACGAAACTGAAAGTGTCTCCGTTTTATTTTGGTGCGGTCCTTGCTAACATTCTCGGGATACATATGTCTTCAATAAATGTTGCACAAAACGCAAAAAAATAAAAATAAAAATAAACATATAAACCTGCATCACTTGGCTTTCCACAGACGCAAACAAGTTTTTCATGGGTGCCACTTAGGCTCGTGAGACTTAGTTCGGCTCGGTCACTTGTATGCCGAAAATGCTTTGTATGCCGAGGCAAGTTTCTAGTAAAATGTCAGTTCTTAATGCGAAAATGTATCAGGAAAGGCGTTTAAATGTTGAGGTACCACTGTATAAACTCAAAAGAAGAAAAAGTCAAACTCTTGCAAAATGTAAGTATTTGTAAAAGATCAAAGCTTTAAAAAAAGGTAGATTTGAAATAAATTTGTCAATTTTAAACAATTTAACTTATGAAAGTTTGCCTAAATAATTGAATTGTGAATCGATTCTGAATGAAAAATTCCCCCAAGTAAAACGGATAATCGATTAAACCAAAATTTTGATTAAACCGCCTAAATGATCTAAAAAGCAACATGGATATCTATTCACCTATGATATTTATTATCATCTACTGTACTGTCACCGCCATCAAAGTCATGTTTCATGAGCTTACTTGTTGGTGACCAATCTCATGACTGTCCAGTCTTTAGGAAACATGTCTGGCCGAATGAGTATTCGGAAGACAGTGAACAGCTGCAGAAGAAAATTCTGGAAAAAGAAAAGATTGAATGGATCCATTAGTTTAGAGTGATACGGAACAATAATACGAAATCGTTCCTGCAAAAACATCTGTCATGAGAGGACTTTTCATGGCAGTAAATTTACAAGAAGCTGATTGAACATTCAAGGTTTCCCTAATGATCATTTAAAGCGGTTAATTGCTGTAATTATTTTTAATTAGATACGTTATTGTTCATAATCCGTTCATCGATTCGCTCGACTTACCGCTAGTTCGTCTTTTGTAGGGAATCGACTCAGGAGCTTCTGGTAGTCCTTATCACTTAACTGCCTCAGGAGAGTCAGCAGACAGGCCACAAACTCACCCTACAGAACACACACAAACAGAGTCCCAAAACCTGCTGTAAGAATACTGACGGTTCCTTATTAATGTGGATATAAAACATGCATTTAGTAGGAAAGAGGAACAGTGAGGTATTGAACATTCTGTTCACCCTGAATTATTAGGAAAGATGTCTGAATTTGCTTGTAGTATCACAATCTACACATCACACACTCAGACCCGGCTGAACTTGAAAGATGCTTAACTTCATCATTTCTTTAAACAAGGAAATCATTTTTATTATTAGATTTCGGTCATGACTCGGTTTGTGCTTAAGCTGCATCGTGTGTTTCAGCGAGTCTGACAGTAGCGACCCTGTGGGATCATTCGGCTAGTCCCCTGAGTTCTAATGATTACTCATGGTTTATGATGTTTTTTTTATATTTTATAAAAGTTTTTATTATTTTATAAATTATATAAGAATTATGTCAGTAAAAGGTCCTCATAAAGACAGCAAAAGACAATTCATTCACAGTTCACTCTTATTGTGTGTGTGTGTGTGTGTGTGTGTGTGTGTGTGTGTGTGTGTGTGTGTGTGTGTGTGCGCGCGTGTGTGCGTGTGTGTGTGTGTGTGTGCCGTGTGTGTGTGTGTGTGTGTGTGTGTGTGTGTGTGTGTGTGTGTGTGTGTGTGTGTGTGTGTGTGTGTGTGTGTGTGTGTGTGTGTGTGTGTGTGTGTATGCGTGTGTGTGTGCTCGTGTCACTCACAGTCACGTCCTGATACTGCAGACGCATCGAGGTGGCGGCTGGCTGCGGACGGTTAGTTACCTCCAGTATTGTCTTCAGTAACACTCCAGACAGACTGTCCATTATTACATTCACCTCTTCAGGTGCCACGCACTCCTACACGCAGACACACAAACACATACACATGATCACGTATTTCTGGGTAAATTATATTTTGCCAGAAGTAAGATTTTGGTAAATAAAATGGCAAACAAAATTTTATATTATTAAAAAAATATGATTATTACTAAACATTATTATTATTATTATTATTATTATTATTATTATTATTATAAGTAACATATTTACTTACTGAATAATAATATCGATATGACTTCTTACAGGTGTCGAATCACATATTATAGCTTATTTAAATTATAATATAATATTAATAGAATACCTTTATAAATAATTATCTTTTCAATATTATTACTATATATTTACAGTTATTATTATTATTACTATTATTATGAATATGATAAATATACTGTAATTGCGATATGATTTTTAACTAGCTAATTTGATCATTGCGATTTAATAGTAATGATACAGTACGTATTGCAATTATAATGAATAAAATTAATTGTAATAGTAATAATTGCAACATGTACTATATTATTACTATTATTTAAAAATTATTACAATTTCAGAATATACTATTTTATTACTATTATAATACATATGATAAATAATTATAAGTGCAATACATACTACTTTATTAGAATTACTATATTATTATAAATATCATAGATTTCTATCATCTATATCATATGAATTATAATTGCAATATGTACTATATTATTAGAAATATTATTTATTAGAAATTAGAAATATTATTATTATTATTATATATATTGTGACATTTAATATTTTATTACTATAATAATAAACATGACGAATAATTTCATTGCAGTATGTACTATATTGTTCTATTCTCATAGCTGAATTTGATTTTCAAATCGAGTGATTTTGGTCTTTTTTTCCCTTTTGTGTGATGAAGCTCATGAGTGAAGTTCAGTCCTTCTCCTCTTAACACAAGGCATTCTGGGTAAAAGGACACGTGTATGGTACTGTATGTGAAGCCTGTGACCATACGTACTGTGTTTGGGTCTCTGCTGACGAGAGACAGCATGCTGGTGAGGATGTTCGCGCACAGAACCAACTCCTTCTGCTCCTTCAGGTACGTGAGGAGGAGATGGAGGACCACGGGTAGGAGAACACATCGTGACTCTGCAAAGACACACACAGACACAAAGACAAAGAGTAGACATGCATTAGAGACTGTGCAGTAGAGAGGCACTTTGTTAATGTGTGTGTGTGTGTGTGTGTGTGTGTGTGTGTGTGTGTGTGTGTGTGTGTGCTGTACCTAGGTTGGTGTAAAGTGGGCTCTCCACAGTCTTGGCTACACACTGCAGCTTGACGGCCTGCAGGGGGCATTCTGCGTGTGTCAGAGCGGGCAGACTGCTCAGTGTGTCGCGTGCCAGGTTCGCCACCTCACGGACACCGAACACCTTCAGCAGCTCACAGCACACAGTGGGAAACGACCTCAGGAACACAGCCTACACACACACACACACACACACACACACACACACACACACATACACACACACAGATCATGTCCATGGGTCAAGTGCACTGTTTATTAGACACTAATAAAATGTGTATCTGAGTACCCTTATGTTCGGCGTTACTATGGTAACAACCTCCACAGAATAATAGAGAGTGTGAGCATCGAGACGTAATAAAGCACTTAATAAAGGTCATGATGTTTACACAGAAACCAGAGGTTTTTATGTATTTATAAGTGACGTTTTACTAAATCTAAAATTCTAATAATTACTGTGCTTTTAACATTCAGGCCATGGCATCCTCTCATTTTTGACCCATAAGCCTGCACTTCACACATTAGTATAATTATTGGCTAATATTGCACAATAATATCTGTCTACTATGCCAGTGTAAAAGTTTTTAGACGATTTTGTTCTCCTAAAATAGATTAAAATCCTTTGTTTCTTAACATTCCACACACAATGCTTTTAATTCTTTTAAATATCCCATTTCCATACGTTTTCAAACCCTTTATTATGACATTTGTAATTGAGCTCTGGTGCATCCTGTTCCCATCAGTGGTCCTTGAGATGCTTCTGCAACTTTACCGGATTATACCTGTGCCTAATTAAATACAAGGGACGTAATCAGAAAAGGCACACACCTGTCTAAGGTCTCACCGGATTAGATGGTACGTGTAAGAGTAAAACCAGAGCTATGAGGGTTGAGAGAATTATCTGCAGACCTGCGAGACAGAATCGTGTCAGGACTTACTTTAGATCTGGAGAGGGATACCAGAAACGTTTTGCAGCATTAAAAGAATGCTGAATGCAAGAGCACAGCAGCCTGCATCATTCTCAAATCGAACGGTTGAGATCTGGAGCAACCAACAGTCTTTTCAGATCTGGCCGCCCAGCCAAACTGTTTATTCAGGGATGAAGGGCCTTAGTCGGAGAGGTAACCAAGCCTCACTATAAATAGACAAAGCGCTCCATTGTAGAGGTGGGAGAGCGTAACAGAAGGACAACAATCACTGCAGCACTCCAGCAGTCAGGCCTCTATGGCAGAGCAGCCAGACAGAAGTCATTTCTCAAGGAAAGGCACATGACAGCTGGCTAGAAGAGTTTGCCAAAAAGCACCTCAAGAACTCTCGGGCCATGAGGAAAAAAATCCTCTGGCTTGACGATACAAAGATTGAACTGTTTAGAATCCTGGAATCAGGCACTGTGCATCACCTTCCTTATTAAAACCATCCTTGCAGTCAAAATATGATGGCGGTAGCATCATGCTGTGTGGGTATTTTTATGCGACTGGGAAACAAGTCAGAGGGAATAGGCATGAAGAAAAATGAAGAGCTGTCCAGAGCGAAAAACTTTCTCAGGATCTCAGGCGAGTTCAACAAGACAATGGCCCGAAGCATCTCGCCAAGAAAACACATCCAGTGAAAGCCCTGGAGCGGCCCAGCCACAGACCCGACCCGACCCCAATAGAGCATATCTGGAGAGACCTGAAAACGGCTGTGCCCATCCAACCTGGTAGAACTTGAATGACTTGAATGCCAAGGGGAACGGAAGAAATAGGTGTGCCAAGCTTGTAGCATCATTCACAAGCAAACTTGAGGCTGTTGTTCCTGCCGAAGGTGCTTTAACCAAGTAATACTGTAAGTGATGGGTCTGAATACGTAGTTATTAATATTTGGGGGGGTTGGGACTCTCCAAAGACTATTGTGTTTAGACTGATGAGGGGGAAAAAAAGATCTGAATCCATTTTCAAATGAGTTTGAAACTTGATAAAATGGGAAAACCTAAAAGTGTCTGAAAACCATCTGCCAGCACTGTGTGTGTGTTCGTTATTAAATGCATAACTATATTAATATTTCTTTTTAAAGAACATCTGAAATAGGATGAATAAAAACTCTTGAGAGGTATATGTTTAGAACCAGAAGAAGAATAAGAGATTAAAACCAGACAGGGATGAACAGCCCCTGACACTAAACGCCCTGCTTACTGTACTGAATTAATTGTGGATGGAAATAAGGTCAGTGATTACAGTAACAGTTCTCAGAAGGTCCAGTATAGAGCCTGTACTGTGAGAATCCCAGAACTCAAAGTAATGGTAGCTTGTGTAGATGATAATACATCATGTAAAGAATCACGCACTTCAGGTCATGTGGTTATACAGAAATAAATCACCTCTGGGGTTGTAACTCTGCTCTGAATTAGGGTAATTTATCTTAAAGGATAAGGAGAGGATTTGTTGATGAGCCCGTCAGGGTTTATGGCGAATAAGGGGATGTACTCCGTCTGAGACACGTCCATGCTCGGTCTGAAAGAGTTTCTGTTAATCAGACACAGACAAATAAGCCAAGATGTGCTTTTATATGATTAATGAAAACAAGGCATATGTCTCTACTGTATGTTGTATCTATCCTGACAGACAGCGACGGCAAATATGCAAAAATTAAGGTCGGAGGTACAGGGAAGGGCGGATCTGACGTCAGTGTGGATAAAAAGTTAAAACGTCATATCACATCAACATCAGCATGAAGCACTTCTTACCTTTAAATATGCAAAACATGCATATATTATACAGTGGGGGCCAAAAGTGGCACCTGCACAAAACAGGTGATGTCACTAATTAGTTCTTGCCCATCTGACCGAAGAGCTGTGCTAATTAGCTAATTAGGCTTAGCTGGTTTAGTTAATGGATGGAACAGATATTTGGCAGGACCTTTATCTCCTGAAGCCTAGGTTTCCACCTCTGCACAAAAATGTGTTTTTTCCTAAAAACTTGAAAGATGCAAATCAACTGTGAACTTCTGCTTCTGCAAATTTCTGTACATGATCTTCAGGAAGCAATCAAACAGGCATGGATTGAGCGACTGACACCAGAGTACTGCAGACGTCTTATTGACTCCATGCCCAGCCGGATCCAGCAGATGGTGAATAAAAAATAAATAAAAAATGCACAGTAATATTTGTTGGACCGCCTTTTTTTCTGATTACAACCTTTGGCATTATTTCGATAAACTTATGCAATGTCACAGCATTTATTTTTTTCATCGCATTAATTTCTCTCTAAGATCTTGTTCTGATCTCTTGGTGAGTCAGACCACCATGTAAAGTCTTCTTAGAGACATCCCAAAGATTCTCAAAGTGGTTACGGTCTGGACTCTGAATCCTGTCATTGGCATTGCCATGGAAAAAAATCCATTGATCAAGAGAAAAACCTCGTCATTGAGTATATTCAGGTAATCAGCTGAACTCATTTGGACTCATCAGACCACATGACCTTTTTCCAGTGCTCCACAGTCCATTCTTTGTGCTCCATAGCAAATTGACACCTTTTTTCTGATTAGGCTTACTAATATGTGGTTTTCTTAAGTCTTACACAGCTGTTTAGTCCCAATCCCTGGAGATCTCTTCACATTGTGCATGTGAAAATGCTCTTACTTTCACTATTCAATTCAATACTAGTTTAAGTTCAAGAATTTTTTTCCACACATATTATGTTTTTTAGGTTTTTAGTAATGCATTTTACAGTTTTGAACCCCATTTTAGTACTTTCCTTAGTTGTTTTCTTTGCTTGAACAAAAACCCTTCTGGAACAGAGTAGCATCTTTGCTATAACCACAGGAGTTGTCATCTGACATGGTTATTAATCACTGCAGTAATTATGCAATGGGAGGCTCTTAACTATTTGCTTAGTTACAGTACAGTAAACCAGGTAGTGACTTTTTTTTGTCACCTGTGTACAGTATACTGATTGTTGGATAGCAATTTCATTGCATAAAATAACAGATTATTCGTATTATCTCAACAATCATCATTAAAAAAAAAACTTGAGAATGTGATTCAAATATTTAATTTCACTTTTGTCTCAATATTTTTGTATACACAAGTATTTGCTTTAGATAAATCTCTAACACTGATTATGAAGAGTCACTTCCTCACAGGTGGAGGGAGAAAGCCTGACACACAAAGGAAGCATGCAGAATCGGAAAACAGTCCACTCGGCTCAGCAGGGAACTTCGAACAACAGATGTAAACACATGCCTGTTTTCCCATACACACACACACACACTGCCCAAAGCCTATGTGTAAACACAGTGTGCGAGGTGGCAGGGTTGGCACCGATCCTGTGGTCTCCATGTGCCACTGATCCGTTCCGCGTTCCCAACGATGCTTCGCTCGCTCAGGCGTGTTAATGGAAATCTGCTCTCCTGCTGTGCTGCTACAACAGCCATGAACGTGTGTGTGTGTGTGTGTGTGTGTGTTGCATGTGCGCATATTGCGTGTTTGTGTGTGTGTGTTGCATGTGCGCATATTGCATGTGTGTGTGTGTGTGTGTGTGTGTGTGTGTGTGTGTGTGTGTGTGTGTGTGTGTCTTGTGTGTATTTCTTTATGATGATATGACCACATTCTGCTGCTATTAACATTCAGACTGTGTGAAATGAATTGTTTTCTATGGCACGCAGAGCTGGCATACCAAAACACACACACACACACACACACACACACACACACACACACACACACACACACACACACACACACACACACACACACACTTAAAATCATTCTGATATCCACTACTATGATAGCAAACAGTCTGGATGCTACAAGTGTAAAACAGTAAACCGGCCCTGTGTGTGTGTGTGTGTGTGTGTGTGTGTTTGTGTGTGCGTGTGTGTATGTGTATATGGGTTTTTTAAGTGATAAAAAGGCTGATGTCCTTGTGGAGTGTGTGTGTGTGTTGCCTGTGTGTGTGACAGATTAGGATCCCTGTGGTGTGTGTGTATTACCTGGGTGTGTGTGACGGGGCTGATTCCTTTGCTCTCATGAGAAAGGAACAGATGGACGGACTTAAAGAGTTCGTGGATGGAACAGCGGAATTCGTCCTCACCCTGTGCTGCAGTCGCTGCCGCATAGAGTCTGCGAGACTGCATGATGTATTTAAACAGGTACTCCGCGGCCTGGACACACACACACACACACACACACACACACACACACACACACACACACACACACACACACACACACACACACACACACACACACCTTTATGCAATATAATGTTATAATGCACTTTATAAACTGTTTATACAAAAGCATTATTGTAAAAATTCCTTTTTAGACAAACATGTGATGATGTGTGGGTGGAATTTGCAGAATAACAACCTGGTAGCTACAATCTGCCTAGTGATTGGTTGACTATATTTGTGATAAATAGCTAAAACCATGATTTATTTATTCTTATTATGATTCCATCCATCCATCTAAAAACCTCTGTAGTCCAACTAGGGACCGTGAAGGCCAGAGGTGACCATTGTATTTATTCCCATTTTTATGCCGGTGGTAGGACCTCTGGTCAACATTCACACTCACACACACACCACAGGCAGTTTGGGGACGCCAGTTAGCCTAAGCTGAATGTTTTTGGACAGTAGGACGAAACTGGCATACCTAGAGGAAACCCACCAAGAACATGCAAACTTCATGCACACAGACCCAGGGCGGGAATCAAACCTGTACCCTGAAGGTGCAAGGTGACAGTGCTAACCACTAAACAATGGTGATGCCACTTATTGTATGATATGTCAAATAACCAGGACTTGCTGGAAGTGGTGTCTTTAATGTAAATTCAAATTCCAGCACTGCGAAGCTGTCACTTATGGGTCCTTGAACATGATCCAAAACTCATAAAAGAGCCTCAGTTGATTAAATGTTAAATGTAAAGTACGTGAGCGTACTGAAGCACGGACAATAACAGGTATGAGGTACAGCAACAGGAGTGTTACTGAACCGCACAGAGCCTAGTTAAAGCGGCCATAAACAACAGGACACACACCCTGCTGGAGGCGAGTGCTGACTACATGCGTGTGAAGGAATGTGTGAATGAGTCCCCACTATTACCAATTAAATAAAGAACAAAACGAAAAGCACATTAAATAAGGTTACATTTCAGATGATGTGTACAGTACATTCTTTCTTAACTTCAATATATTTATTGAGGATTAACTAAAAACGTTATAAAAGAGTGTTTAGATTTGTTAGCAAATTAATAATTTTATGTTGTTGGTTTTTTCAATTTACTGTACAACAGAGAATTTCTCAAAAATAATAAAATCTTTAAGGAGCAATGGTTTAACACTGAGTTTGTGATCCTTCTCTTCAGGTTTATGTAAAAAAAAGTTTTTAGCTGTGTAATGTGAGCTAAGAAAGCTGCTACAAGTAAATTTTTGTGGTCCTGATGGTGAGGAAGGTATTTGGAGTTTGGTAGTTTGAAATCTTTCCCTATAGAACATAATGTACATTGTTACCTCGGCATATGAACATTTTTCACCTTAGGGACAAAACTTTGCGTCGGGATGCAGACAATTTTCACAATAAGAGAGTCTGAGCCGGTTGCCGAGTTCACTTTTTTTTTTTTCTTTTTTTTTTCTTTTTTTTAAGCATTTTGTGTAGTGTTCATTTTGTCATCTATTTTCAGTTTTAGTCTTAGTCTTAGTCCCGGAATAAATGTCCCTGTTAGTTTTTATCATATTTAGTCAATCTCATCTTATCCTATACCGAGGTACTACTGTAGCTATATTATAATATAATATAATATAATATAATATAATATAATATAATATAATATAATACTAAAAGTTCACTATGATGATTACAGTAGCACATATCTAGCCGTCTCACTATTTGAACTATCAGAATAATGTGTGTAGGGGTTTAAAAAAAGTATTTCAAAATCCTGCCATTTTTAATGAGCGTAAAAGTTTATAGATATTCATAGCCATGAAAATTTTAAACCTTATTCTACATAAATTAATTTACATTTCAACAACACGTAATACATATCTGGAGCAACTGAAAGAGGCTTGAAGTTTACCTTCAAGACCTGCTGGATCTGCTCGTGGTGCTCTGCGTCGATGATCCGGTCCACGTGCCACTTCAAAACACGGATCAGGTCTCTACAAGGATAGGGACGAGATAAGAAGATGGGGGAATGATGAGTAGCGCAGGATTTTAAAAAGTATAAATTTGGACCCTGGTTTTCATGCGTCTGGTATCTGCATTATATCCTGATAAGATGCAACCATGTGATTTCAGACTAGCAGTTAAACACGCTTCTGACTGGTCAAGTTGAAAAGTAATTAAAATCTGAAATGCTGTAGTGAGCATCATATACAGTATTTATTGGGATGAAAGTCTGAAGTAAAGCCAGGTGACAGAGGCTTATTCTCACTGAGATTACCGATCAGCAACAAAAAAATTCACTCCTGCAAACTAGTCAGGTCACCAAGTGAGCGCAACGTGCAGAAAGAATGAATTTATTTCAACAAAAGATTAACAAGCAGATCAAGTGTTTACATGGCTAATATTTTCCGACTGCGTGCATTATCAAAGGCATTTATTTGCACTGTTTGCTAAGGATGGTGCTGGTACTATTGTAAAGCAGCTTGCCACCAAGATCCCTAGATTTTATGATATTACGTCCAGCTTGCTGCTGTTTACAAGTTTTGTACAAGTTCATATGATTACAGAGCAAATTTATAATAAATTTCCGTTCCGCCCATAACTTCAAAACCAAGGTATTTACTGAACTGTGACTTTTGCCTCTCGTTACACCCCAGTGGAAAGCCATAATCATTTCAATTATTATTAAAAATCTTCTTGAGCCACATCTCATTTCTTTATTGTAAATAATACAATTTGGGAACAAATGTTTGAATATGAGTTTAATAAGTGACTAAAGAATGAAAAAAAAATTGGAATAGATGGAATAAAAAAAAATTCAGCAACCTCATTTCCCCTCTCATTGGTTCCTGCTGGCTCAAGAATCTTGCACAGTAGTGTATTAAATATTATTAAATAAAAATTGGGTCGAAAATCTAAAAATTTTGGGAAATACACTTTTTTTTTGTAAATTTCATCATATTTTTAAGACCTAAATGAACACCAAACGTGTACTACTTTGACTATTTAATAACCAGTACTCTAGGCGCTGGGTGTCATTTTTTTATTTACACGTTCAACTGCCTATAAAAAGTTTAAGTATACCTGCTTTACTCTCTCTACTACAGCAGTGACTAAGACGTGAAGGAGACGAGAAACCTGATGCCATTCAGTTTATTAAAGAAAAAAGCAAAAGACTGATCAGGAAACTAGCCAGAGCTCTTAAAGCGCTTTATACTGTACATTCTTCAGATATGTATTCTCATGTTTGATAAATACTAAAACTTGCTTGCTAAGGTGCTGTTGTATGTGCCTGACTCCCTCCAGTCTCAAACCAAATCCAACATCACAACCTGACACGCCACAGAGAACACGGTGACATTTCAGTCAGAGCCGGTATACAAACAGTGTCTGAAAATCTGATGCTTGTTTTTTCCTGTTGTAATATGTGATGACTATTTCAGCCACAGACAAAACATGAAGAGACAAAATATCAACTCCATACACACAAAACAAACAAACAAAAAAAAGAATTAAACAATTACTGTGTGACCCATTTCCACTTTTTATCCCCATAATAAGATCTTTATTAAATACTGGTAAATTTAAAAGATAATGCAGTTTCTACACTATATGGCCAAAAGTATATGGACACCCGACCATCACACCTATATGTGGTTTCTGTTCCCACAAAGACAGACGCTCACCTTTGCCTAGAGTATCCCTGTATGTTGTTCTGTTACCATTTCACTTCACTGGAACTTGTTCCAGCATGACAACGCACCCGTGCAAAAAGGGAGCTCCGTGAAGAAATACTGTAACTACGCAAAGCTGGAATTAAAGCCCTTTGAGCGTCCTGCACAGAGCCCTGACCTCAACCCCACTCAACAATTTAAGGATAAACTGGAAGTGGATAAGCCTCGTCATCCAACATCGGTGCCTGATCACACTAATGCTCTTATGGCTGAATGAGCAGAATGGGTATGATCAGTCAGGTGTCCACATAATCAATATTTATATAGGTAAGTTCCCTATAATTAGACTCACCTTATGTAGGTGCCTAATCCAGTGTAATTGGCTGCAAGCATTCCTAATTGCTCCAAAGACAGGAGTTGGCATGATAAACAAGAACTAGTCTGATATTATGTACTGTACCAAGAGCAACAAAAGTGCACAGCAAACCTTAAGTACTGTAGAATCCAACACGTTGGAGCA
This sequence comes from Clarias macrocephalus, assembly GCA_011419295.1. Classification (NCBI taxonomy): domain Eukaryota; kingdom Metazoa; phylum Chordata; class Actinopteri; order Siluriformes; family Clariidae; genus Clarias; species Clarias macrocephalus. The sequence goes on from JAAGKR010000389.1 coordinate 204,682, forward strand.
CAGTTTGACTGTATTTATGAATAATACCCAAATTTTACAGTATTTGTGCAGAAATAAGAAGAAAAATGCCTGGGGTTTAAAGTGAAAAAATACCTAATACCGCCGTTGATGGATTTTTAGTGGCAGCAGCGGTGATGCATGCAGTATACTGGATCTGCCTTATGGATCCCAGGCTGAAGCACAGAAATAAAGCGCTGTGATCAAAATTGTTCAGCAGCATGGCATCATTCACCCAGAAATGCTCCCTCTGACAAACTCTCTCAACTGTTTGACGATACAAATGCGTCTCGGGGGAATTATCCGTTTCAGCCTTTGTCAAAAAAACTGAGTTTAGTTTTTTTTTCTTTGTCCTGGGTGAGCGCTAAAAATATAATGCTGTAATTTGACAGAAACGAAGTTTTCCACTGCTGCGTCGTCTTTGGGAATCTGTGAGGTTATAATACGATAAAAAAAATCTGGGTCTGTGCGAGTAGGATGGCTCATTCTGAGACCCAGGAGAGCAGTTTTTATCTTACAGGGAATGCTTGGATTGTCAAGAAGGCATGTGCTTGATTTGAAGTCTGGGGTAACACCACTTTTCATCCGCTATGATTAAACAGAAGTTTAAACAAGGCTGTGATTAAACACAAAGTGTGTCACTGCGTATTTCCGAAGTTTTCTGCTGTTTCAGCAATTCACACGTAATGCTGAAAATCTCTCATTTTCCATCTCTCATCAACTTTTTTCATAAAGATTCTCTAAATGGGTGTAATAAGGCTTCACGATTATTCAGGATTTTCAGAACGGTAAAATAGAAAAAGCATGCCATTTTGTACTTTTGTACTGTAGCATAGGAAAAGAGTTTTTAGGAATAGTTAAAAGGATAAAGCTAAAAAAAGAAGCTGATCAGCATTAATGTAATAAAATCGAATGCTTAAATGCTTTAATGTTTAGAAGTGATATTATTATTTCAGCTATCTGATCAGTAAGTGCCGTTTTGTTTACGCTAAGTTATACTTCATTTGTCATCATCCAAATATCGGAGAGTGAATCACAGATGAGAAATGAAACAAAGTAGATCAAGTTTTGTCTTAAATCATGTTAAAACTCACTTATACCGCTTCAGCGCTGTTATTTCAGCCGTTAAAATATTAAGTAATCTCAGTAAGTGTAGTCGTGGCCTCTTGGTGCAGGTGTTTGTTTATATTGAGCAAGTAGCTCATAAGTACTGTAGTTTCTTTTAAAGTTGATTATTAAATCCGTCACATAACTGATCATAACATCACTTTTACTCAACAATTTTTTTGCACTTATAGTGCAAGTTCAGGCAGATATGTACTGTAAAATTTTGTTCCGATTTAAGACGCATATGCTGTGTAATCTGGCACGTAACTGCTCATAACTTCACTTCTACTCGACATTTCGATTTCATTTATGGTGCAAGTTTAACTTCATCAGAAACCTATGTAGTGACAACGTTTCTTTAAATTCTGTCCAGCCAGCTTTGTGTGGTGCTGTGACAAAATCTGTCCGGACAGACATACAGACAGACAGACATACAGACAGAAGGTTTTCTGAGACTGGATTCAGGATGAACGCTCCAGGCTCCTACAAAGATATGAAAGACCAACCTCTAGGATCTTTCTAACCTGCTGTCTCATGCTACCTCACAGAGAAGTGTAACACACTCACAGGGTCGCAATGTGACCAAGAGGTGTGTGTGTGTGTGTGTGTGTGTGTGTTGCCAGTGATTAGATGCAGGAGTACTAAATGCAAGAAAGCAGCATGGTGTAACACTTCAACTCACATTTATAATACCCTATTAGAGGAGTAAAAAATTTTTTATGTTTATCTCAGCTATAGTCTGAACTAACAACCAAATGAAAAACTAAAAAGATAAAGAAAATTAACGAGAGAGAGAGAGAGAGAGACAGAAGGAAACCGGGTTGGTTGAGGAGACAGAATGTAGTATATATACAGTAGGAAAGGAAGGAGAGACAAGAAGAGAACGCATAAGCAATAGGCAGGCAGAAAGAGCTAAGAAGAAAAAAGAGAGAAGAGAAAAAGTAAGTGATATGGAAGAGGAGGATACAGAATTGAAAAACGGAAAAGGGAAAGATTTAATAGTCATTAAAGAAAATGAAATGAGAAAGAGAAATGGAGAATGGAAGAATGTGAGAGACAGACAGAGAGAGAGAGAGAGAGAGAAGCGTATATTTAAAACAATGGAGAAAAGGGAGTGAGAGGAAGAGAAGAGAGGAGAAAGAAATCTGAAAACAGAGCAATCAAAAAGAAATAAAAGACAGAGTTAGTGGTGAGAAAGCGGAAAGGCAGAAGAGTGCAAGGGATAAAGGAGGAAGGAAAACGAATGAGGAAAATAGATGAGAAACAACAAAGGGAATTTACGAGAGATGGAAGAGGAAAAGAGAGAGAGAGAGAGAGAGAGAGAGAGAGAGAGAGAGAGAATTCTTCCTGTTGAAAGACAGATTGGTGATATACATCATATGAAGGAGTGAATCACACTTTCTCCAAACATACACAAACACACCACCATCAGTGTTGAAACACACACATGTGAGAACATAACGCTTTACTGCGTTACCGAGACTCATCCTACACACCACCAACACACACTCCCACACTCACATACACTCCAAGCTCCCCTGCTGACACACACTCGCGGAAGACGAGGGCTGGAAAGGTGATGGTGAGGGAACAGAGACTGATGTGAAGAAGGAAAATGAAAGGAAGAACAAGAAGAGTATGAAGAATGAGAAGGAAAGTAATTAAGAAATGGAAAGATTGAGCTATAGAAAGACTGGAAGAAGAAAGAGTTTAAGCGTATTCAATGAACCAAACTTCTATCTACCACATATGTAGTGTGTGTGTGTGTGTGAGAGATTGGTACAGACAAGCAGCCTGATGTGTCCCTGCTTCGGATGAAACAGAAAAGTGTATTTGCCATGCGGTATGAATTCAAGTTTCTTTAAAACTAGAGATCCATTTCCTCAAGAAAGCATGAAAGTGTGATTGCTCAGCATCAGCAGAGGGCGCTCTACAGCTGGCACAACTGGCACGACTGGCAAACATTCGGCCATTCTTTAGCATGGGAAGGGGAAAAAAAGAGGGAAAAACAAAAGAACAAAAATCTCAGTCACAATCATTTGTACACCAGGATTACACCGAAGCAGAATGAACAATCCGGAGTTGGAGCTGTGTTGGTGTGGTAACGGTGGTAGGAGCAGAAGCGGTGCCAAAACAGGTGGATCAAGGGAATACGAAAACAATGGCAGTGCTTAAGCAGTCAAATTAAATACTGTTTGGAATATACATATAAGTTACGGTTAAAAAAAAAAAAAACCTACTGTATTGTATACTGATCTATTATATGAGGACTGTACCAATAATAATGCATAAAATGGGCATAACCTATACATTAACTCTTTTCAATCATCCTCTATGCAAAGGTACTACTCAGCATAGTCTTCAGCACAAGCCATGCATTGCATCCTCATTGGTCCCAACTCTCGAATCCTCTTTGAAAATCCACTTTGGCGCAGATGACGATCTCCCACTGCTTGGTTTGTCTTCCATACTGGTTTTCCTCTCCTTGAAACTTCTTCATCCATCTGTGCACATTGCTCTTGTCACTGACGTCATCGCCACAAACATTCTGTAGCCCAGTGGGAGCCCGTCAACCGTGACAAACGGAACTTTCTGAGAGGATTCGAGAGTTGCAATGAACGATGGCACAAATACATCGCATAGTGATGAAGACTCTACTAAGTAGTACCTTTAAATAGAGGAAGAGTTATAAGGTGTAAGTAATCAGTTACATCATACTCTGACGCAACCGTCCCATATTATCTGGGCTTGGGACAGGCACTTCATCCAGTTGTTGAGAATCGAACCCGGGCCTTTCGCATGGCCCGGCATCTTCTCTTGCCCTGATGACATCAGACACAAAATCACTAGTCTGAAAGATTTTAAGTTGGTGGAACTTTAAGCTGGCAGTTACTGTTACTTAAGTACTTACAGTTACTTAAAATATCAACTTTGTTCAGCGAACTTGAAAAGTGTCATTTCTACAAACTCATAAACACTCATAAAAGTTCTAAATACACATCAAGATCTATTCATTTGAACTAACAGTGATTATGTTAAGTTAACAGTACTCAGTATGTTTAATATGAGCATTAGGGTTTACAGTGTACCAATATTATGTGTACTGCACGTCTGTAATATAAAAATTATGTCCACATTATTTTCGGAACCTGAAGTGGGGGAAAAAAATGGGACAGACACTAACCTGAACTTGAGATGATTTCAACATTGTTATTGTGTCATAAAATACAAAAGCCTGTCTTGTTTCCACATGCACATGCAGGTCTTGCAGCAGTTTACAATGATAAGATGGTGGCGGGTGAAGGGTTGGGAGGACGTTCATAGAATTAAGATTGTTTTATGTTTAGGACAAAAGGAGAGAAAGATTTTTCTATTTTGCTCTTGTACGATGACTTGTTTTTTGCTTTTATCCTATATTCCTTCATAACTGGTTATGTACTGGAGTTTACAGACAGTCTACACTACACTACATGTTGTTGCCCATTTCATTTATAACTCATTTCAAAGTGATTTTATTGGTTATTTAATTTTCTAATGTCGTACTGTATCACCGTGTTACATCTCTGAATATAAAACAGGGCTGAAAATAGAGTCTTTAGACCAGGCGCTGCCTTAGCACACTTCCCAAAGGGTAAAACACAAAGAAAAATGGATAAGCTGTCTTTTTATGCTCTTAAAATCTGGAACACTCTACCTCTTGATATTTGGACGAATCCCTCCATACAGGCTTAAAACACATAGCGATTACATTTACAGTGCTGACAAGCTATTATATTTAGACAGACTACAGACTAGACACATCAAATTTGATAAAACTTACCTTTGTTGTATCATGAGCGTATCACACACATCAGCACTATGACTGTATGAAACCATCAGCCGCCAATTCTGAAACATCTATGACATTCCATCCACTAGCAGCGCTAAACTGGAAAGTACATCTTCTAACTCTCTAACTCATGATCTCATCGGATCTAGTTTTCCGCTCGAGCCGCACGACTGGAAAGTTCTCCATTATATAAAACACAAGTCATCCAATCGCATGTTTTTTGCTGGCATGTGTCAAGGTGCTCACCTGTATGACAAAGCGCCTGCAAAATGATTCTCAATGTAGTCGTCCATGACGGGTTTGAAGTGCTGGAATTTACTGTCCTGCAGCAAATTGATGACGTGCACCTGCACAGGAAAGACACATGGTATAGAGTCTTTTACAGAGTTACAGAGTTCCCAAGCACACACATACACCTTTAATAGAGTTTGACCACATACATGTCCCTTTAAAAAGAAGCCAGTTCTCTAAAAGAACATATGACCCAACGACTTTACTCAGACCTCCATTACAGGACAGTTTTACATACGTTTTAAAAATACTCACATTTCCACTCTTTCCTCAATATATTTATACAGTATATGATAATTAAGCACAGGGGTAAAAGTTTCATCCCAGATTGACTTATTCAGTACAAATAAGAAATAAAACAGGAATCCACTGAATTGTTAAAACTGCGGTTTATTTACAATCTAGCCCCTCGGTACACTCCATTTGAGCCAAATCTTTGGGTTTTTTTTATGCAAAAAGGTAAAAACATAGCCTGTTAAATATGTATGCAGAAGGTGTGTATATGTATTAAATGCAGTAAAATATCAGATAAAATTAACAGCTGAATTAATGGAAATAACGAACTGTAATGAAAATAAATAAATATACATATAAGACAAAAGTCAACTTTTGCTCTTTTCAGTCAATGTATTTCTTTAACTATTGAGAAATTCTTAATTAAAGAAGATTAATATACAGTACCGGTTAAAGGTTTGGACGTCTTCTAATTAAAAATGTGTATTTATTATTAACTAACATGCATCATAAGTGATTTTAATAGTGGAATGTTAATATGGTCTTATTCTTTTAACCATTTGTACATCAATCGACCTTCATTATTCATTAATGTCTAATAGTCAACATTTACCAATAAAAAATGTTTTTTAGTGAAACATTCAAAGCCTATGAACTGAATAAATGTTCAAGCAATATCTTCTAAATAAATGTTTTTTGTTTGGTGATTTATTTTCTACATTCTAGAACAATATTGGATAGTTCAGTAAAACTATGAAATAACATATGGAATTGTGCAATTACGTTTCAACAACATCTACAGTCAGTTGGTATTTTAAGACAGGAAGGTCAGATCTTCTGGAACAGTTTTTGCAAGAACAGTATTGTGTCCAGTGCATTTGCAAAACCCATCAAGCACCGTAATGAAACTGTCTCTCATGAAGACCTTCCCAGGAAAGCAAGACCAAAACCGTACCTCTGCTGCAGACGAGAAGTTCATTTAGAGTCTCCAGTCTCAGAAATCGCTAATTTACAAACAGCGCCTCAGATTAGAGGCGTTATGAAGTAGCAGACACATCTCCATATCAACTAAGGAGACTATTGCATATTTTGGACAGATCCGGATTGTTTTACAGTGTAGAAAGAAAGAAAAATCAGGATTCAAAGAATCCAGAGGTGTAAATGAACTTTTGTATGTATTCATTTTTGAAAATATTAGTTGCATAGTTGAGAAATGTTCAGGCAACTTTTCATTCTGAGAAACCTCAAATTTACATGACCATGGTTATAACTGTAGAGTTTACTACTAGGATAGGATTTTGAGTATAAGAATTGGACCAGTTTTACTGAATATATTGCTGATGTATCACACGGATCTGGCAACCCTGGTACAGATACAGTAAGTTAACCCTCCGAGGTCTAAAAGAGAGCTTAAGTCATCTATTTATCTATCTATACATATCAGTGAAGATTACGCAGAATTAATCTGCGCTTTACTCTTGTGGGATTGCTTACTATTTAATTACAGTATGTGGAATTAATTAGACTATTAGCCTACATTTATTCTCTGATGCTCTGCCTGCGTTTCTAAAAAGAATGGCTTGAGTTCAAAAAGCTTTCAAAGCTCACACTGTTTAAATGCAACCCCTGCCATGGTCCCATGCAATTAAGTATATTTTGTTGGCATTTGTATTCTGCAGGTAACCATGGCAACACAGCAGGTGAGATGAATGAAAAAAAAAAAAAGACTGGTCATTAAATTCCAAAATCGTAAGACATTCCTCTGAAAGCCGGAGATCTGAGAATGGCGTAGCTGTAGCTGTAAACATGCGTCTTACCAGGCAGTCGAACACTTTGAGTCCGTATCTCTGCGGGCTCTCGTCTAACACGGCGAACAGCGTGTCCAAGGTGTCCTGCAAAAACTGAAACGGAGACGGGAAAGGTATAAAAACATCACAAGGACAATATAACAGAGATGGTAAAGAGTTTTGTTTTTTGAAGGTCAACTTCAATGCAGAACAGCTTGCATGCCGTTTTAATCTCTCTCCATTCTGAAAATGTATATTGTTTTTGGTCAACAAGTTATTGGGTAAAAAAAAAAGAAAAGAAAGTGATGCAGCAAATACCGTTGCCATTAATACTAAATTGTCAAGTGCCATTTGTCGTACTGTTAACATCTGAACTAACCGTTGCTCCCAGTTTTACTTTTTTGTTTTTTTCCCTGTTTTTATCCCGTGTCCAATTCCTCCCCATCACAAGGGGGCTCCCTCATTAAGGCTACTACTACCACTTAGCCGGGAAGGCCGAAGACTATCGCCAGCCGACCGCATCTTTTCGAACTGCTCGCTCACGCACCATTTGGGGCGGAGTTACACACTCGGAGGACAGCGCTATCCGCTACTTCCGCTTGCGTGAGCTCACAGACGCCCCTGATTGGCTGTAGAGCCGTGATTAATGTGGGAGCACTAAGCACCTCTCATCCCGCCCCTCTGAGAGAGATCGGCCAATCAGCTCTCTCTAGACCTCCGGCTGCGAGAGGTTACAGGATCACCCGGGAATCGAACTCGCGATCTCGCAATCTCCGGATGATAGGTCAGTTTTACTTTTTTACTTAACCTAGTCATTTCAAATTCTGCTTATTATAAGGAAATTGTGGTCAAGTGAATAAAAACACATAACAGTTAAACTGTTTAATGTGATCAATCCCAGCAGATGAATTACAATGGAGCTCTGAGCCAGGTTTCCCACTCGAGCCAACCATACAGTAAGTGTCGTTTAATTATAAACACAAACATGCTCAAGAGCAATAATTGCTAACAGATAAAACAAATAATAATAATAATAATAATAATAATAATAATAATAATAATAATAATAATAAACTGTGATTGGTCAATTAAATCTTTAAGGTTTGTTAGGAAAATGCACAGGGATCGATGTCCCATCAATAGCCACCATCTTACCTTAACTATCTCTGTGCCGTCCATGTCCTTTAATTTGTTCAAGCCGTCCATGATCCGGTCTGGGTGGGTCCTCCACTTCAATAAATCCAACATGTCACCTGCGCATGAGATAAAACAACGGATGAAATAAAGATTGTGCAAATATACTGTGACATAGCTGCAGCCTATCGTGGATCATAATTCACACAGAGCAATGAATAATTTACACACAGGGGACTGAAATCACACACAGCGGTGGTCCTCTAGATGTGAAATCTACCACGACACTTGTACAAATTCCCAGAGTTGTAATATCATTTGTTAAGCCGCAGAGCTTCTAACTGGTCTCAAGGTTGTTGATTTTTTTTCTATAACAGCAGCTCCGACTGTAGTGTCGCCTGCGAGGCAAATCACAGGTTTATATGGTATTAATGCACTTGTCTTGTTATGTTGTTTTCATAGACGCACTTATAGTGGTATAGTGGTTGTGTAATGCGCCAGCTTTGTAACAGGCAATGGTAAACTTTTTCAGACATGGCAAAGTCTTCAGCATGGACCAGCTGCATCCTTTTGCCTTATTCCCTTCAAGAGAGGCTGAAAAGGGAAATTCTATACATTGTATAGCTGTGATTAGGTAACTATCTTATATTAAAAAGAAAAAAACACAA
>JAAGKR010000390.1:0-57914 GCA_011419295.1 Clarias macrocephalus
GTATTTCATCCTTGATTAAAGACAACATATCTTCATAGAAGCAGTTCAGAATGAATTTCCATGAAGCTCTCAAACACTAATTAGATAAACAAAATTAAATAATTTGATATTGAAATATTGATCGTGGCGGCAGAGTGGTGTAGTGGTTAGCACTGTCGCCTTGCACCTCCAGGGTCCGGGTTCGTTTCCCGGCCAGGTTCGAGTCCCGTCTCTGTGTGCATGGAGTTTGCATGTTCTCCCCATGCTTGGTGGGATTCCTCTGGGTATCCCGATTTCCTCCCACAGTCCAAAGACATGTAGCTTAGATTAACTGGCGTTCCCAAATTGGCTGAAGAGTGTGTGTGTATATGTGGGTGCCATGCAATGGACTGGCACCCTGTCCAGGGTGTACCCTGCCTTGTGCCCTAAGTCTCCTGGAATAGGCTCCAGGCCCCCCGTGACCCTGAATACAGGATTAAGCGGTGTAGATGATGAGTGAGTGAGTGAGTGAGTATTGATCCCTTAAAACTCCAGGTTCCCTGGTTCAATCCTGGGCTCTATGTGGAGTTTCTGTGCACACGTGTGTAGTCCATTTTTTTAAATGCTTTTTGACTGATGAGTGCATCTGTATATTAAGTACATAAAAACATGTCTGAACTTATCACACTGTAATGTTACTGAATGTATCAGTTATCAGTATTTATTGTATGCACATTATTTTTAGTGGACCAGTGGCAGTTTGTAATAGTTTGCATAAGACTTCCACTCACCTTTTACTGGTAATCTTTAGATTAATACTTTTTAGATTAATTATTTAGAATAAATTTTATGTTTACATTAATTCTGTTTTAATTAGAACACTGAACTGTAACGATGCGAGTCGCACGAGGAGCAGAACCGCGCATAAACTGTTCAGAACGGGCAGTTCTGCAGGTTGCTACCACTCTGAACAGGCAAAGGCGCGGACGTTTATACATGCGGTTGCCAGGCAACGCCGACGTCAGGCAATCAGCCTGAACGAGCTGCACCTGAAGGCGTGTCTATTTAAGGGTCCTGATACCAGCGCACTTCGTGCGATCATTTAGGTAGCACTGGTAAGGTATCAGGGCCAAAGACAAAGAAAGAAAGAAAGAAAGAAAGAAAGAAAGAAAGAAAATAAAAGACAGACAGACAGACATATAGATAGATAGTGTGCTGTTCAGAGACCGAGGCAAAGCCCCAGCCTCTCAGTGAAAGAGACAGAGCGACACGCATCAGTTCACGAACCCCTCTCTCTCCCATGAAACCTCGATAAGGGCGAAGGCCCCGAGAGGAGAAAAGTTGTTTTATTTTCCTGAGCCCCGTCCGTTCTCGCGTAGACGGCTGTTAACTTTGTGTTTACGTTTTCATTTGTTTCCTTTTAAGTTCCTTAATTAATAATCCCACGCTATCTCCAAACGGGAGGGTCTTCCCGTGCGTATCACAAGCACTCTCACGGCCTCCGATTTCGTTCTCCCTCTCTTATCATTAAAAAACATCGCGTGGTGCGGCTATCCATATCGCACCACGTAACATGAACTTATTTTAGTAAAGTTTATTTAATACACATAAATAAAGTTTATGTACACTACAAGCTCATACTAATAAAAGATATTTCATGGAGTTTCATTCTGTTTGAGATCAGAGTCTCATTAGCCCGCCCATGCTAGTCCTAAAAGCAAGCTATGCTGCTAATTAGCCAGACGCTGGTAACCTCCCCAAATTGATTGCCAATACCCACCAAGAACCCAAAGCTCTCCTACACGACTCTACCATTTGGGAAGGGTTGAGGTAAGCATGTGCTTTTTCTGAGGCATCTGAACCGCTGTATCATGGTGCAGTGTAAAACACCACCAATACTTTAGGGTTCAGCATATAGATTTGAGCTCATATTTACCCGTGATTACTTTGTGCCATGAAGATTGACAGGGGATAAAAAGAATGGTATTGTGCTCAGTCTGAGACATTTTGCTCTCTTGACTTCCAGCAACAGATGGTTAGGGTGTCCCATGGCATGCTCTTTAGACATAAATCATGCCATATTTATTTGTAATCAATCAAAAAACTATATTTGGTATTCGTTCAGTAATTCATTGAGGATATATTGATTATGACATATTGATTTATTTTCATGACACTTTTGACAAAATGTATTCCAGCATACTGAGGCATAACATTGATCACCTTCACTGAAGGAAAACTTACATAATTTCCAGTCTGGAGAATTTTAAAAGTACAAATACCACAGCATTTTCTGCACAATCCCAAAAAAAAAAAAAAAGTTGCATTGGTGTATAAACAACATAGAACTCAAAGAAAGAGTTAATCTACATTTCACTCCATAGGAGTTAGACATTGCAGAAAATGTCATAGACATTTTACAAATATAACAGTATATATATTTAGGATCTAGATAATTAGTTTGCTATAAGTAAAAATAAGCTTTCAGTGAATAAAAGTATTGCAAATGCAGTTAAACGTTATGCTCAATATGAGCTTGTCTTTTACGTTCAAACTCATTTTTTAAAAAATAAAATGCATCAGTTCTTCTTGCATAGTTTGAATGTGGTGGCATAATGAAAAACCATCCATGTTCCTTTACAAAAGGAAAGCAACTTGCCATATTTTGCCGATGAAAAGTTGGACAACAATATTTTATCACATTTAGGAAACTGTAATTAATGCCAATATGACATTAGTAAGTTGGTTTCCTGAGGGTAAAAGTGTCCATGCAGCTCTACCAGGGTCTCCAGATGCGACTGCAGCTTGGAGTCTCCTCTTTGCTGCTGCTCTGGCAGGCTGGAGGGCTGAGCTGAGGAACAACACTTCTGCTCTTCTCCATGGAAGGCTGCATGGTGAGGAAGTGGCTCAGCAGTCTTCTCTGGGACTGAGCGTGGACTTGACACTGAGACAGGAACTTGATGGCCTCCTGCACACACCTGCTGTAGCCTTCATCAGTTGCAGTGGAGCAGCTCGACTTCTTGTGTGACTGCTGTTGCTGCTGTCTGAGGAAATAAACTGTCATCTCCAGGATGTCGGCTTTCTCCTGTCTGGAATCAGGCTGTTGCTTTAGGAATTCTCCACCCAGCAGAGACTTGAGCTTCTCGATGCTGCTGTTGATGCGTTCTCTACGCATCTTCTCCACTACCGGCTTTCTCAGCTACAGACAGAACAGAAAAATTTGTTAAAACACTCTTCAACTAAGTACATATTTAAAAGTTATTAAAATGGAAGACTAAATTGCATGGACTATTAATGTTTAGTATATTTACCTTAGTAGGAAGAGGAAGAAGGTGGTTGGAGTTGATAGTTGATGCAGTGATTGTAGGAGCCATGGCTGTGTTTCTCCTGTTAGCTCTCTGTGAGGAGAAGATCTGAGTTGTTCTGAGCTCTCTCTCACTCCCTCCTCTATTTATACTCTCTAATCTCCATATGAATGTGTGAGTCCTGGGTTCGCTGGAGTTTCTCACAGTCTGCAGCCAATAGGGGAGCACGAATTGGACTAAACACCAGAGGGCCACCACATGCTCAGTGAATTGCCTATTACTCAGGAAACAATGAGTCCATCTCTGGGCAGCAGGTAGACAGCTGGTGTGTATAGTAGAGTGTGTGAGAAAGTGGAAATCCCTGTCTTAGCGTGTCTCCTGTCTCACGATGTTAGCGTAAATGTCCGGAAAAGATTTGAAAAAATGAAATTAGAATCCAAAGTTAAATAGTCAGGAGTCACTGTTTAATGTTACTTTTTAATGACACTTAAAGAGGCTAAAGAGACAAAAAACTAAAGCCATAAAAGATCCCAGTCCTTACTGAAAGATGTTTATATAATAATCATCATGGCAAACAGAATGACAAGATTCCAACAGGACACAGATCTATTGCATGTGCATACAAATAAAGTCAGCACCAGGTGAATAATTCAAGACTGGTAATGCACTATCCAGAGCTTCCCCACACTCTCTCCATTCACAACACTAGAGCTGAATAGACGTGTGCCGTATTAAATGGGCCACATGTCCAAAGGACTCATTAAAGACCCTCAGGATCAGACATATTGTATAGATGTGTCCTTTTCACTTGCAAGTAAATAGACAGCTTCCTATAACAAACTGAAAAGATCAACAATAACTGATGAACCAGATCAACAGCTTTGTATGTATTATTATTGTTATTATTTTTCTAATTCATGAAATAAAACAGAAAATTAAAACATTACTGTCTATATGAGAGAGAGACAGACATATGCAACAGAAAGATATTTTAGAGATTATTTAAAGTGTTATCCAGTAATAAATAAAAGTGATTATTTATTAATCACTGTGCATGAATTATAAATTATGCATTTAGAAATGAATTTTATATCTGTGTTGAACAAATAAAGCTGAAGTCATATGTAATATTCTATTTATATGTTTTTAAAAAGTTACCACTACAGTAATGTGGTATTTGTGATAATTGTATAAAATCTACTGAATACAGATGTTTTGCTTAGCATGATGTACAAAACCTTTAACAATTTTTTTAAATTGCTCATATTCTGTAAAATAAAAAAAATTGCTTTAGAAATTAATAAAAAATGTTTTACATGATATATTATAAATTTATGACAATTTAAAGCATGATAGTCCATTTTCCCATGAGTCTCTGCTGCATCCCGTGATAATAATACTAATCTAAGAAAAAAAAAATTTATTTCATACCTATCAACATCATAGAAGACCAACCAAAGATCATTCTGTCCACCTAAACATCCAATTGATAACAAAGGTTACTCTAGAAATCAATGAACCTGGTCATAAAATGAAGTTGCTGTTAAGTTGTGGGTTGCGAATCGTTTCCTTTCATTTAATTATAACCTACAACCCATAACATTCCTTAAAGTTACCAGGTAACTGGATATACTGTAAAGTGTTATTTTGATGTATGGAAATGCACAGACCCAGGTTTTGAATAGAAAACCTTGTTTAAACCACATATACCATATGGATATTGCATGTCATAGCCATTCCAAAAACACAATAGGTTCCCTCTGAGGTTTCGCTACTGTAAGCTATAATCATAGTTTTCATTTGTCAGCTGATTTTATTTCTCATACTAGAGACCTAGAAGAAGTGAAACATTAGTGAAACAGCAGGCTGATTGAATTACACAGTTAGCTAATGATAACAAGCCAACGGCACACGTCGATTTAGTGCTCATGTTGTGAACTGTGAGAATGTTCTATAGAGTGAGGCTTTCACCTTCACCAGGATGCATCTCACCTACAGTTATAAATAATTGTAAATATATACTGTACATAATGCAAATAATATAAATAATACATTTAAATGTCTGACTTTGATTCAGTACTACTGAACAATATTTATTCGACTACTGCTGTAAACCATAATCTATGATGTAAAAATGTAATGAAATGTTTCATTAATTTTTAGAACAAAACTACATTAATTGTGTCAATATGATTTATTGCCAAAATATTTTAAGCAGAGGTAATTCAGTATCATAACAATATAACAGTCAGCACCTACCCAGAAAGTTTTTGAGTAACATTATGTTATTTTGTACATTAGAAACAAATCTTTACATCACTGCATAAACAAAACAGAACTTAAACCTTTGAGCAGTCGTGCTACAGTCATGCCAAAAAGTTAATTTTAGTGATATTTTAATTCATGTAAAACATAATACAAATCATCTGATTGTAGTGTGTTTTAATATTAGGCAAATATGTCCTCAGACGAACAACAACATAAACAACAAGACTTTTTTTACAGTGCAATTATGTAAGCCAAGAAGAAAAAATTATGGGAGCAATACTAAGTACACCCATGATTCAATAGCTTTACTACCTTTAGTAGCAAATACTTGTAGTAATAATTTCCTGTGTGAGGTTTCCAATCTCTTACGTTGTTGTCGAGGAACTTTGGTCCACTCTTATTTACAGCAATGCTTAATTATTTTTTTTTTGAAGGTTTTGCGTTATTTGCTTATGTGCCGCTCTCTTAAGGTCCTGCCACAGCATGTCAATGGGATGAAGGTCTGCACTTTGACTTGGCCATTCCTAAACTTTGATTCTTTTCTTTTTCAGCCATTCTGATGTGGATTTACTGATGTATTCAGATCATTGTCCTGTGGCTGCAAAATAAGCCCAAATCATTACCCCTCCACCGCCCTGCTCGACAGTGGGTATGAGGTGTTACTGCTGAAATGCTGTTTGGTTTCATTTATCCATAGAACTTTGTTCCAGAAGTCTTGTGGTTTGTTCAGATGTAGTTTTTCATACCTCAGTCGTGCTTTTATATATATATTTTTTCGACAGAAGAGACTTCCTCCTGCCAACCCTTTCAAACAAACCCTACTTGTTCAGTCTTCTTCTAATAAGTCTTGTAATGGACTTTTAACATACATGAGATATATCTCTTGTTTTTTTGTATTTCTCTGAACGTTGCATGGTTTCACATTGAGGTGAATATGTTGGGACATCCATTCCTGCGGAGATGTGCAACTATCTTGAATGCTTTTCAGTTGTGAATAATCTTTCTTATAATGTCTAATAATGTTCATAAGATATAATGATTGTATTGGTTTTATACAGTTTGCCATTCAGATTCAACAGGATATAGATTCACCGATACAGCAATAATTGCATGAAGTGCGGATACAATTAAGGTCAGTCCTGGGGGAATAATGCAGGACTGAGACTGCACTCCCCAGAGCTTTCCCACACTTTTCTCATTCACAGCCGCAGCACTGAATAGACGTGTGCCTCATTAAATGCAGCAGATGTGCCCTCAGAAACAATCATCAGGCCCAGACACTTTTAACAGGGTGCATTTCACATTTTTTCTCAAACTAAAATGATCTTTATCAGTCAGAAAAAAACAACATTGCTTGATGAACCAACTTACTAGTGCTTTTAGAAAAACATCGTACATCCAATTAGTATAATTATTGAAAATATAAGTAAACTTCCTTTATAAGTGTATATGCATTTGAAATAGATGATGTAAGAATCAAATGGAAAACAGCTATTTCTTCAAATTTTTTTACCCAAATAGTTTGTATTTGTACTGCTTGAGCTGCTTGATGAAACTCTGAAGTTCAGTGGAGGCCACAGCAATAAATTAGTTCTTATGTGAAAGAGAAATTGTGCAGCATTTCTCATATTCTCTTTCTTATTTATTTAAAAGTGAAACATTTTTGGTTTATCTTTATAAACAAACATTTTACACGTATCATATTGCATTTGTTTAGTATCAACTACAGTATGTTGTCACGGCGCGTGCCTCGGCCATGTAATGTCAAGTGACACAGCCATTTTCCCGTCGAGGTCTCCACTTTCCCAAAGACCTTTCTCTCTCTTATACACCCCTCCACCTGCTGCCCAGAGATGGACTCATTGTTTCCTGAGTAATAGGCACTTCATTGAGCATGTGGCTGGCCCTCTGGTCTTTAGTCTCATTCGAGCTCGCCCATTGGCTGCAGACTGTGAGAAACTCCAGCGAACCCAGGACTCACACATTCATATGGAGATTAGAGAGTATAAATAGAGGAGGGAGTGAGAGAGAGCTCAGAACAACTCAGATCTTCTCCTCACAGAGAGCTAACAGAAGAAACACAGCCATGGCTCCTACAATCACTGCACCAGCCATCAACTCCAACCACCATCTTCCACTTACTAATAAGGTAAATATACTAAACATTCATATTCCATCAAATTTAATCTTATATTTTATTCACATTTAAATATGTATTTAGTTGAACAGTTTTTTAACAAATCTTTCTGTTCTGTCTGTAGCTGAGAAAGCCGGTAGTGGAGAAGATGCGTAGAGAACGCATCAACAGCAGCATCGAGAAGCTCAAGTCTCTGCTGGGTGGAGAATTCCTAAAGCAACAGCCTGATTCCAGACAGGAGAAAGCCGACATCCTGGAGATGACAATTTATTTCCTGAGACAGCAGCAACAGCAGTCACACAAGAAGTCGAGCTGCTCCACTGCAACTGATGAAGGCTACAGCAGGTGTGTGCAGGAGGCCATCAAGTTCCTGTCTCAGTGTCAAGTCCACGCTCAGTCCCAGAGAAGACTGCTGAGCCACTTCCTCACCATGCAGCCTTCCATGGAGAAGAGCAGAAGTGTTGTTCCTCAGCTCAGCCCTCCAGCCTGCCAGAGCAGCAGCAAAGAGGAGAGTCCAAGCTGCAGTCGCATCTGGAGACCCTGGTAGAGCTGCATGGACACTTTTACCCTCAGGAAACCAACTTACTAATGTCATATTGGCATTAATTACAGTTTCCTAAATGTGTTAAAATATTGTTGTCCAACTTTTCATGGACAGTATTAGATTTTTTTCATATTGAAAAAGCATTTTTTTTCTTATAGAAAAAGCAAGATTTTTTGTTACTGTGCCGCATACAGTATTTACTCAGCAGGAGGAACTGCTGCATCCATCAAACATGCTATTTGTTTGTTTGTTTGAATGTATAACAAAAAAACTCATATTGAGTTTACATTAACTGTATTTACAGTACATTAAGTAACTCACTTTTTAAATGTCACATTGGCATTAATTATGGTTTCCAGAACACTGAACTTTTATTTATTTATTTATTTTAAACAGTTTTGCATATGCAAAATCTAAGTTGCTTGCATTGCAGGAAAGCATGCCTTGATGTTTCAGAAATTATTACTTTATTTTCCTTGCGAGAGACATCAAGTTTTTCAGTGCGTTGCTACAGTACAACCCACATTGGGTGTAAAAGATTGTTTAAATTTCAAGCAAACTGTTTGATTAATTACGTTTTCATACAACCTCATCATAGTGCATTTTTTTTGTATATGAAATATCATTTTAAAGTTTTAATTTGCACATTTGCTTATCAATACTCCTGAACCTTGAATATAGAATGTCTGTGACTATTCCTAATTTAGCAAATCCGGCTCCAATGGAGCGATATCGAGGTTATGGTGATGCTTTTGTACAGCATCAACAGGTTTACAGTACGACTTTGTGATGGAGATAAAACATGGCCTCGGCTTTTGCTTCTTTAATTATTATATAAAAAACATTCAAACTGTAAATGACTTTGCCTTCATTGAAGGTTATGCAATTCACTGTGTGAATCATATAACCAAAAATAATAAAAATAAATAACGATAGTACAATCAATATGGTCTCTGAATGATTTATTCAATAGTTTGTGCAAAGGTTAAGCCTAGAAACCTTAAATGGTTTCAGATTGTTCTTCTGGGGAGAAATTATATATACATATTATACATAAATATTTCCATGTTATAGAAGGTTCCAAGTAGAGAAGAGCCCCTCAAGAATCATTTTCTCTTGCTGTAGATTTTGAGTTCCATCTTTGGTTTCTGTCTGTTAGGTTTTTCAGGCTTATACTGGCCGGCATGGTGGATTAGTGGTTAGCGCTGTCGCCTTGCTCTTCCAGCGTTCAGGGTTCGATTCCTGCCTCTGCGTGCATGGAGTTTGCTTGCTGGCTTTCCTCCGACAGTTCAAATACATGCAGATTAGGCTAATTGGCGTTCCCAAGTTGCCTGTAGTGTGTGAATGAGTGTGTGTATGTGTGTGTGTCCTGCGATGGAGTGGTACCCTGTCCAGTGTGTATCCCTGCCTCTTGACCCTGTTTACTGAATTCAGCAGTATAGACCATGAATGAGCGGCTTATACTGATGCTAAATAGGTCACTGTAATTTTACAATTAAATGACGGGTAGACAGGTTAAAAAGCAACAGGTCGAAATTAAAAATATAAACCCAAAACAAACCATTGTAAGGTTGTAAATATGCTTGTTTAGGTCACTGATTAGTAGAATGACATCATTCATATGTGAGAGTGTTTCTGTTATCGTAAACATAATTTCATTGTTGTTTTTTTGTCTACTGTCTGGAACTGGTACTACTCAGCCATGTTAAGGTGGTACTGAAAGAGAGCTACATTACAACATATGCACCTTACATTTGGCCATTATGAGCTTTTGAACCACTTTTTCTCCATGTTACAACTTCTATAAAACCTGAATTATGGAAATGCATTCAAAATGGTGCAATGAAATAAAATGTTTTAAAGAAATTAACGTATTAAAAAAAATAAAGTTAAACATTTCATTTAAACCAGGACACACATTTTATAGATCCACTTGTGACTCTCATGTAAATGGTTAGCATATAAATATACAGTACGCATACACTACATATTTCACAATAGTAATGGAACTAATGTTAAAATTATTATTAATGCCTAAATATGTAATTTCAATAGCACAACTGCTACATATATAATGCCACAACTTTAAGGCAATAGTGTATTTTAGGGGTCTGAGTTTATTGTTGTGTTGTGTGCATATTAGAAAAAAAAAAATGCTGAGTCATTAACCTTAGCCCCTTGAGTTTTCACAATCCCAGTATGGCATATTTAATGACACACATTCTAGGTGTTGATATTTAAGTGATGCAGTGATACAGTGATGATGTAATGTAAAAGCTGGGATAAAAGTAGATATAAGAATAAAATGAATCATCCACATTGAGTATTTTGATTGTCAAAAATCTGACAATTTATTTTCAGGATGTTTTTTTTTTTTTTTTTGGCAAAAATGACTTTGTGTATTCACAAATATTGTAACACATCACCAAGACCTTCACTGAAGGCAGTCTCATGGTATTTCCAATCTGGAAAATATTTCACATCTGCAATTAACAAATTGCATTCCATACCCAGCTAAATAAATCATATTCGTAGGAATAATAATAACAATAAAAAAAGTGCTTAACTGATTATACAGTCAGATTATAAGTTCCAGTTGCATAATCCTGGAATAGAACGAGCCGTATTACAAATATTATAGATATTTTGCTCTTAATGTTCATATTAGATATGAATAACAGAGGAAACAATCTAAACAAAATTAAAATCATGTTTCATAATTCAGAAACAGACATTTCTTACACAATAAGAGATAATATAAACACATCAGCAATTGGTTTCTTTGACAGAAAGTAAATATTTTAGATGATATCCTTCTTGCATAGTTAGAATTTGCATTTTTAAAGATTCACAAATACATAGTGATGGAAACATCTACACATGCTTTCCCTTAAGGAAAGCAACTTGCCATATTTTGCCCATGAAATACTGAACAAAATATTCCAACACACTTCAGGAAAACTATTGTAATGCCAATATGACATTAGTAAGTTGGTTTCCTGAGGGTAAAAGTGTCCATGCAGCTCTACCAGGGTCTCCAGATGCGACTGCAGCTTGGAGTCTCCTCTTTGCTGCTGCTCTGGCAGGCTGGAGGGCTGAGCTGAGGAACAAAACTTCTGCTCTTCTCCATGGAAGGCTGCATGGTGAGGAAGTGGCTCAGCAGTCTTCTCTGGGACTGAGCGTGGACTTGACACTGAGACAGGAAGTTGATGGCCTCCTGCACACACCTGCTGTAGCCTTCATCAGTTGCAGTGGAGCAGCTCGACTTCTTGTGTGACTGCTGTTGCTGCTGTCTCAGGAAATAAACTGTCATCTCCAGGATGTCGGCTTTCTCCTGTCTGGAATCAGGCTGTTGCTTTAGGAATTCTCCACCCAGCAGAGACTTGAGCTTCTCGATGCTGCTGTTGATGCGTTCTCTACGCATCTTCTCCACTACCGGCTTTCTCAGCTAATGACAGAACAGAAAGATTTCTTTAATCACACAGATCATTTACATTCACAAATGTAATACAATTTGATAGAATGAAAAAATTGTAAAAAAAAAAAAAAACATTTTTAATAATAATAATAATAATGGTTTAGTATATTTACCTTATTAGTAAGTGGAAGATGGTGGTTGGAGTTGATAGTTGATGCAGTGATTGTAGGAGCCATGGCTGTGTTTCTTCTGTTAGCTCTCCGTGTAGAGAAGATCTGAGTTGTTCTGAGCTCTCTCTCACTCCCTCCTCTATTTATACTCTCTAATCTCCATATGAATATGTGAGTCCTGGGTTCGCTGGAGTTTCTCACAGTCTGCAGCCAATGGGCGAGCTCGAATGGGACTAAGGAACAGCAAGCTGCCACATGCTCAATAATTACTTCGAAAACAATGAATCTTTCTCAAAGGAGCAGGTGAAGGGTCTTAAGATGATAGGCAGTGAAACGCTTAGTGGTGTGTGAATGTGGGAAACCGATGACCTTGTAGATTTTTAAGCAGCTGCTTTATTGCAGGGTGCCTGGTTCATATATTAAAACAACTGACTAAAAATTATTAATAATTAATAATTTATAGTTAATAATTATTAACTTTAGATGATGAATTAGATAATAATTTACTTAATATTATAATGTTTAACAAATGTTTCATCAAGTATGAATTACTTTTTTCCTTATATATTTCAGTCTTTAAGATAATACATGGGTTTAACATAATTATATTTGGGTGATGTGTGCTCTATGTCTTTCAACTTTCAATGATCACATGTGAACACTTTTCCTCCCTTTTAGCACAGTCACACCTTCTGAAACACACACACAGCTGGCCGGCCTGCTGTCTATCCCTCGTTCACATGCTCCTGTTTCAGCAGCGGGGATGTGGGAGCGGCACTGCAACAGGGCTTCCCACACTTCTAGATTCAATGACATTGAAACTGAACACAAAGAAAGTGTGGCCCATTAGACAAAGCTAAAGCAGTACGCCCCCCTGCCCCCCCCCCCCCCCCCCATTCCATTCCAGACCTCCAGGCCAGCCATCTGGAGTGATTCATTTGGTTACCACCCAGAGACTACACAATCTCTGCTCAGTATTCAGGACTCGGATATCTTCAAACATCAGCCCGAACAAACCAGAATCGATTTGCTGTAAGCAGTTATACATTCCATGATGACTACCATTACAGTGTTGTGATTTTTTTTTTTTATTTTTAAACATTTGTGCATTAAATGCTTGCTTTCAGATAAATCACCTGTGATCATATATTGATACATAGATTGCAACTCATCCATATGCATTATATATGTTTATTCTTATAGCTTAATATAATTTTGGGCAGATGTGTGACTTTTCCCACAGCACATCACTGACCACATGAGTCATCCCTGTGTTGATTCACATTACTAATGGCTGCTTTGCCAACAATGACACTTTAACATTTGATTGACACAGAGGGATAAAAAAATACCCCTCCCACCTGCTTATTAATTCTCAGCTATTGTATAGCAGTTATTCTAGCAATTCATCCTTGTACCATTTTTCCCATTCAAGCTCGTTGATTGGCTCAAAAGTGTGAGAACTTGCATCTCATTGAAACCCCTTGGATTTTCTTTATAAATGCTGGTTTCGAAAGCAGGCAAAAGTCAGACCTCTGTACTTTACTGACTCACTCTCTGAACACCAGCCGTTCATCCATCATGAAAGATCTGCAAAAAAGGTATGTTCAAAAACATATATTTAAAAAATAATAATAACTAATGCAGTACATACTGTATAAAACCTACTTACCTATTATGAGCACTCAGCTTTTTGAAATCTGTGGATATATTTTGTAAAACTTGGCTCTCGCAGTGATATGCATTGCTTTGTCAGATGCAAGCTCATGGAATTGGAGAGGAGATGCACTGATGGTGTGGAGCGTCTCAAGACCCAGCTGCACAGTGGCATCTCTCACACAGACCTCTGGGACAAGACAGTCTCATTTTTTAAACCAAAGAAGACACTGATTTTCCATGATGGTTATTCCAAGTACTCTAGAGAGTCCCTGCGGCTCTTCCCTGCTCCAGAAGAAGACGTGATGCCTCTCTGTTTTCACCAGTGATTATTATTGTTGTTGTTGTTTTTCGCTCTGAAATGGCAAAAAATTGCTAACTTAGCTTCATGAAGTCTTTTGTAAAGACAAATTCTTTTTGTGATGCACAGAGCTCTGTAGGGCTTTTATTTAGTCCACGAATGGACCATAGCCAATGTTTATTAGTAGCAAAGAGCTTTAGTGTTCTATGCAAAGACAATGGTTAACATGTACATGGAACCCATGTAAATGTTAAGCAGAAGATTTGAATGAAAGCCATATTCCTTTCAAAAAGGAACCATTAGTATGCGGTTAATGCAAAACCTACGTTTTTAATGGATGTACCAATATTTTTATATTACGTTGGTTGAAAAATATTTGCATGGATGCATTAGTTGTTTAAATAAAAAACATTAAATCTCTTCCTAATCACCTCTTTCATTTTTTCCCCATTTTTAAGCATTAACAGTTAGCTGATGAACTTAAAATAAAAACATGCGAACATCAGTCAAGTAGACGGATAAATTATATACTGTACATGTAGATAAAAGAAATACATCTAGAAGGTTTAAGAAATCATTTAGACGATGGTCAAACGAAGAGAGCTTGTGTTTGCTTCAAATATGGAAGCCAAAATTACAAGCAGAAAGTGTCAAGGTTTATGAATTACAGTTTTAATCTGCACTGCCATCTAGTGGACATGATTGGACAACGCAATATCAGAAAAGAAAAGATTTCACCACATTGTGGTGCTTACTACACTGTATTTGTCTTTTCAATGGATTTTTTCAAAAGAGTTTCAAGTGTTCGGGACATAAATGGTTCTTAGCTTGTAGAAATAGTTTTATTTTTCTGAAAGAATAACACTTTCAACTTTGAACTGTGCATAACACAGTACAAAGTCATGCAGAATTGCAGATTAGGTTAATTGTTCTTCACAAATTTCCCTTAGGATGTGTATGAGCGTGTGAAAGTCTGTGTGTATGTGTGTGCCCTGTGATGGATTGGTACCCCATCCAGTGTGTACCCCGCCTTTTGCCCTAAGTTTCCTGGGATAGGCTGCAGGCCCCCTATGACCCTCTATACAGATAAAGCAGTATACACAATGAGTGAATGAGTAATGACACTATGTTGTAGGATCCTACATTGAGGTTAAAGGGTTTCCCAGTGAGAAACCAAAAGAAACCCTTAAGAGATCAAAATTTACACCAGAGATATACATTGGATGATATATTTCTATTGTGGGATTACTTTTGCTTTGCTTAATGACATAGCCCAGTTCATTACAACCATGAAATATATATCAGAAGAGCTACTGGACAAATTGTTAAAACGGTTTATACTGGTTATGATCGAAAGGTGTCAGAGCACCTAGTATATTGCAGCTTGCTGCATACAGGGCATGATAACCCCAGACCGGTCAAGAGTGACCATGCTGACCCCTGTAAAAGCACCTACAATGGTCATGCAAGGTGGGATGACACCTGGATGCATTATGGGAAGAAGTCAAATCATGGGATTGAGTGTGATGCTCTAGGTATTTTCTATTTTTTTTACTTATATGTGACCACATTGTAATTGATCATTAAATCATATTGCATATTATCCTCCTATATTTAAAAGTGATACTCAGATTCATAATAATGTTCATAAAGTGGCAGACTATGTTGTAAGCACACAATTGCCTAAAACATCTTAATTGGAGCTAAGAAGACCAAATTTGTTCCAGGATTACAGTAGCTATGTGCATAAACTGAGCTCTATGAAGACATCATGTGTTAAGATTACAGTCGAAGAACTTGAGTGTCCTGACCTCAAAAACACTAAACAACTTTGGGATGAACTGGAACTCGGACTGTAAGTAAGTCAGCCCTTACTGTGAGTCATCAGTGCAGTAATGCTCTTGTGGCTGAATGAGCACAAATCCATAAAGATACACTTCAAAATCTAGTGCAAAGCCTTCCAGAAGAATGGAGGTTATTATAACAAAAGGGGGGAATAAATCTGAAATAGGATGTTTAGGCAGCACATGGTAGTCAGGTGTTCACAAACTTTTGGCCATATAGTGTAGAATCAGATTATCACTATATGAAGCTGTGGGTTTTTATTGCAGAAAATTTAAACAAAGCATCCTAGAAGTGAGTGATTTGCATTTAAAGTCCTTTGACTCAAATCTGTTCTTAAGCACCGTCTCAAAGAGGCTTACAAGAGGGCCATCATACAGATAGGGTTTACATGAGACACCAAATCAAATGTCAAAATACTGAAAACAAAATGACCAAAAAAAATGTCCTAAATTGATGGGAAGAAACACTGAGCCACTAGGAAAAGCTTATACCATTTTTTTCTGTAGTTAAAATTAAATCTGTGTGTGATTTATTTACTTATTTATTTATTTTTGTGATGCACATAGTGAGAATAAATATTTTGTTAAGATCATTTTCTTATCAAACCAATGCAATGGTCAAACTGTATGTATTTGACCAACTTGAAAATGAGCAATGGATTTTTTCTTTTAAAAAAAAAAAAAAAATAATTACCTGGATAATAATAAGGTTGTTGTCAAGCCTTATAGCTCCATTAGTGCAGACTGGCAGTACCATTATCCAGTTTGATGACATTTCCATCTTGCAGCAGATTGCAATCAGATCTGTTTTTTCCACAGTTTTGCTTTCACTGTTTCCTGCTTTCAGGGAAAAAGAAAACAATTAAATGTTTTAAGGACACCAGTGAAGCTGTCTGAATCTGGACGTGATCTCAGACTGAGCCTCTTATGTTTTTTTTTTCTGTTTTTATCCATCTATCCATCCAAGCCGACCTTGCTAAGCAACAATTAAAATATTACTTTATACCAGTGGTCACTGTTATAGGAGAGTTATGTTACTGCGATCTCCTCATAATATAGAAATATAGAAATAGCTTAAAAAATACATAGAATTTAATATATAGTAGACAAAACAATAGATTTCACATAGCAAAAAACTTAAATAAACTTAGTACTAAAGTAGTTAAACTTTTGTCTGTAGAAGTCATCAATTATATCAATTTCTATTAATAACATTTAAGAAATAATCATAAATTATAAATATATCATAAATCATAAATTTATAAAGAATTCAAGAGACAATCAATTTAAATTTAAAATCAATCAATATTTCACCAAGACTTGGAACCAGAAACTGAAACCAGGGCTCTCATTCATGTCTGGGTGTAATTGTGTGTGAACTTGTCAATGCAATGTGCGATATTTATCTAAATAAATACCTTAGTGATTAATAGTTGGGACTGTCACCTTGCACCTCAAGAATTGAGTTTGCTTTGCAGGTTATCCCCATACCTGGTGGGTTTCCTCCAGATACTTTAGATTCCTCCATGCATTGTAGGCTGATTGGCATTTTAGAATTTTATGATTGGATGTATAAGTGTGTGCATGAATGAATGGGGGGGGGGGGGGGGATCTTAGCAACATAACTTCTCCTATCCAACATAACAGTGACCACTGGTATAAAGTTATAGGTGAACCATTGCTTAGCAAGTTCGGCTTGGATGGATGGATGGATGGATGGATATACCCATGCCATATGTAAAAGAAAAAAGAAAGAAAGAAAGAAAGAAAGAAAAGAATGAAAAATTACATTGACGGTTGAAGGTGCTATTGCAATGACCTGAAGTATTTTAGTTCTTAACCAGGTGCCTTTACCAGAGGGGCTAAGACTTGGCCATACATCCAACACAGAGAAATGTGTGGGATGCAAAATTTGAATATTATTTCACAGGGGCGGCACGGTGGTGTAGTGGTTAGCACTGTCGCCTTGAACCGCCAGGGTCGATTCCCGTCTCTGTGTGCATGGAGTTTGCATGTTCTCCCCGTGCTTGGTGGGTTTCCTCTGGGTACTCCGGTTTCCTCCCACAGTCCAAAGACATGTAGGTTAGGCTAATTTGTTTTCCCCAAATTGCCTGTAGCGTGTGAATGAGTGAGTGTATGTGTGTGTGTGTCTGTGCCCTGTGATGGATTGGCACCCTGTCCAGGGTGTACCCTGCCATGTGCCCTAAGTCTCCTGGGATAGGCTCCAGGCCCCCCGTGACCCTGAATACAAGATTAAGCGGTATAGATGATGAGTGAGTGAGTGATTATTTCACAGTTTATTAAGATGTGGTACAGTGGATTAGTAGTTAGCATTGTCATGTTGCACCTCCAGGGATCGGGTTCAATTTTCTGCCTCAGGTGTGTGTGCATGGAGTTTGTATGTTCTCCCTGTGCTTGGTGGGTTTCCTCTGGGTACTCCATGTGTGAATAAATGTGTGGGAGAGTGTGTGCCCTGCGATGAATTGGCACCACATCCAGGGTGTATCCCGCCTCGTGCCTTAAGTCTCCTGGCAAAGGATCCAGGCCCGCTGCAACCTCACGAGGAGTAAGTGGGTTTATTAAAGAGTGACATTTGTGGCTTTGTAAAAAGAAATAAAATCAGCAATAATATGATTAATATTAATAATGCTTGGGGTTTGTTTTTCACATATTTATTTTAGAAAAAAATATATAGGGTATTAAATGTCTAACATTAAAAATGTAATATAATTAGAAGTGAAGTAGGATACAGAACATTGCTTTCGGCTGAGAAGAACCCCGTCCCTTTGCACGAGCGGAATTCCGACAAATCCCGCCCTCAGAGCGCGGAGTCTCGCGAGATTTGCAGCGAGACCTCCTTGTTTTCAACATGGCAGGCAGTAAGTTGGTGCTGGAAGGGAGGATAAGTATTACAAGCTTTCTTTTAGGTCTTGTTGTAATAATAATACCGCTGTTGGTAAAGTTTGGTTCGCATATTGATTGGATATTCGATTACCTCACGGGTGTTAACGGGAAAATAGCAATTGCGCTGTATATCACAGTTATCAACGGCTTCCTGCTAATCATTTACAGGGGACCTCTTTACAAGGTAAGAGTGAGAGCTAAACAGGCTAAGTGTTATATTTACACTCTGTATGTATCCTCAGTCAGAGCAATATCATCACGTTTATTAAGCTTTTTATTTAGTTGTTCTTTTGGAATGGTTTAGTTCTCTGGCTAATGGTGCGGGATGATCAGCAGATTAAGCTGAACTGTCCTGCTGGCTGGCTGTGTGTGTGTGTGTGTGTGTGTGTGTAAGTGGATATAATCCACTATAATTGGATTGGGTAGACAGCGAGTCAGCAAGACAACTAGATGTGTTGTTAAGCCTGTACTTTAGCATTGCGCAGTTTTTTTCCACATTAATAAATATGTTTATTTCCCCCATTAGGTCGCTGTGCGAGCTTGCTTTCTAGGCTTTGTCTTCGGATGTGGCATGATCATAAGTTTTGCAGACACCACATGGACACACTTCGGCTGGTACATAACTTTTTTCAAGCTCCTGTTTCCCTTGAATCACACTTCATAGCATAAGTCATGTCTAAACTGTAGTATTGCCTTTCTGTAGGTACTTATGTTCGCTGAGTTTCTTCCACTACTCTGAGTACCTGGTGACAGCCATTATCAACCCTCGCAGTCTGTCTCTAGACTCCTTCCTGATCAACCACAGCATCGAGTACACCGTAGCAGCCATCTCTTCCTGGATGGAGTTTATTGTGGAAAAGCTGCTTATTCCAGGTATATGTGGGTGTGGGCGTCTGATAGATCTGCTATAGTGCTCTCATGACAGACAGACAGACATCATCGGTGGGAGTCACAGCTCCAACAGATAGGGGACAAAATTAAGGTAAAAGTCAGCTTTAAGTGTCTTAGTAAGGATAAACTATAGGATTAGTGTTTTTTAACAGTTGTCACAATATAACAGAATTAGAAGGGAAAATCAAAAGGTAAAGGAAGCGTACCAATTAAATCCAGTAACTGTGGTCAAACACAAGTTAGATCAAAGTTATAAGAAGAACCAAAAAGTAAAGGGAGCTTAATCAGGCAACCATAACAATTAGAGTATATCACATCTTAATATGTCTCACTGAAGGCAGATTGACTTTTTGTATTGTAGCAAGTGGCATGCCTCCACGATTTGGTCGCTGCATGTCCTTGACAAGCAAGACAATATTAGTTGTGTTCCTTTTTTTGTTGCTGTGCCTTTCAGTTTCTCTCTAAGCATAGCACAGAGATTGTCTGACTTCCTTAAAATGGAGTAGAACAGGAAGCTTCATGTTCCAAAAAACGGTGATGATAATTTCCTTGGCAGAGCGCAGTTATCCGTTCCCAGAGAAAACTGCATCAGCTTTCCAATGCAGTTGATGTACAATTTCCGCATTGCCTTATGCTTTTTTATTTATTCTCATAATATGTACCATTTTAGCTCTAAATTTTTTTTAAAGTTTGCTTTTGCTTTTAACCTTAAGTGTATTACATGATTGTGGAGTTAGTTAGGCTTGCATTCAGCTCTCCTACTAAAGCCTGTTCCAGTTAAATTTAAGCTTTAATAACTCGCAGGATCTCACTGGATGAAAAGATGTGTGTTTTTTTTATTTTTTTATTTTTTATCAAACTATAATATATCCATTGATTGTAAGGCACATTACATGAGTAGATTTCCTCCCAACATTGTTATTTCGCAAAATATGAAACCGCCTTAGCTCTAGGGTGAAGTGTACTACCAAAGAAATCTACAGTGTTTCAGCCAATATTCTAAATATATTTTGATTAAACAAAACACCTTTCATTAGAAATCGCAACCCTGGGATGACAAGATAATAATAAGTGAATTATTTTCATCGTATAGCGTTCAGTTTGATTCAACTACAGATTTAAACACCTGAGAATGATTTGCATAGCGGTCTGAAACCCGGTTTGTACTTTTGTGTGTATTAGAATAAATATAGTTCACACTATCACCCAAATGAGGATGGGTTCCCTGTTGAGTCTGTTTCTTCTCAAGGTTTCTTCTTATTGTCATTTAAAGGAGTTTTTCCATGCCACTTCGGCTTGCTCATCAGGGACAAACTGATGATTCCAATTGATAGACCTTTTCTTACATTTCTCTCATCTACTTCCCTAATTCTTTTATTCTGTAAATTATTATTCTGTTATTTGCGACAGTATCCATTGTTAAAAGAGCTACATAAATAAAATTGAATTGAATATAAGAACATTCAGGTCTCAAAAGGTTAACAAAAAGTAATGCAAATGGCCAGTGTGGCTATGGTATTTATTCCTATTCATAGGAATAATACTCATTTGAAGATGAAGTTCAAGTGGAGCTGGATGTATCTACTAGATAAAAACCCTGCCCACGCTGGCACATTGTGAAATATAAATATATATTTCTGCTTTAGAGTTATTTTGTGTCTTTGTGTATATGTGAACATAATCATGAGAAACATTTGTATGGTAAAGTTTGAGTTACTGCCAGCTCATTTTGTACTCTAACCATTTACAAAATATGGCTATTCTGTGTATTTTCCATATTGTAATCAATTCTTTGTAATCAATCCTTTGCAGATCTGAAGCATCTGAACTGGATCTGTTTTGTGGGATTAATAATGGTGTTTTGTGGAGAAGGTCTGCGCAAGTCTGCCATGCTGACAGCAGGCTCTAACTTCAACCACATAGTGCAGAACGAGAAGGCTCAGAGCCACGTGCTGGTCACCAACGGGGTCTACTCATATTTCAGACACCCCTCATATGTGGGCTGGTTCTACTGGAGCATCGGTACTCAGGTATGAGGCAGCCAAATAAAGCTTAGCAAATTGCTGTTGGGCCCAAATTTCGATTGAGTAAATAGCTGAATATAGTTTAAACAAACAAACAAAAAATAAAAAACATGTTATTATTGAAGAGGTGGACAAATCAGCTAGATCACATCTCAACCATTGAGTTTAAACATAGCTAAGTGTCAAATATCATACAAGATGATATTAAATGTAAAAATGAAAAAAAAAATTTTTTTTCTTTTGCTATTTGTTGAACTGGGAAAAAGGTGGTTTTGTTCACCCTTATAAAATATAATATTAAATAAATATTAACATTTGACTTTAATCCTAAAACAAAACATTAATCCTTTTTCCCGTAGATAATGCTTTGCAACCCGTTATGCCTCTTGGCTTATACACTGGCTAGCTGGCGGTTCTTCAAAGAGCGTGTCGAGGAGGAGGAGCTCTCTCTGATCCATTTCTTTGGAGAGGATTACATCGAGTACAAAAAGAAAGTCCCTTCAGGTTTGCCCTTTATCTCAGGCATCAGGGTAAACTCATAAGACTGGGACAAGGAGAGAAACGCTGAAACGTCTAGTGCACTCCTGGACTCTTCCTGGACTGGCACTGTGAGTGAACTGGGCACCTGGTGACCTTCTGGCTCACGTTAACGCCAAGGAAATTGAGGGGACATCATACAGAAAGACTGGCCTGATGATCTGAGACACAAAGGCTCACTCTGAGCAGTGTTGGAGCCTCTACCTCGACGCAATTTCAGACCGAAAACACACACGGCTGTAAAGTCTCTCGGCACTCCCCTGCATCATCAAGATTCACTTTGTCTGTTCTCTTGTACGTCATATAATACTTTTACATCCACATATACATATTGATCTGTTTTGCATCTCTATTTCATCATATAGATCTGTTTTATGACATTCATCAATTTCTCTTGTCATTTCTTCTTTTGTTGTCTTAAGTCGTTTTTTTAATTTTTATTTTTTAGCCTGTTGTAGAACTTCATTTAAAATCGAAAAATTATGAAAGTGCGGTGAGGTTGTACAGTATGTTCATTAAGAAAAGTATACTTCAATTCAATATACATAGACTCTGACTTATACCAAATATATCAGATACTTCGACCAGATTTTAATTACTTTAAAGAAAAAAATGAGAAATCTCCTAGTAAATAAATTGTTTTACATAGGGTATTTCTCATCTTTATGTTAAAATTAAGATAAGGTCTACTGAGTAATATTTGAGTTTCTTTCTAGATAAGGTCCAGAACAATGCAGTTGTTAATTTTGCAGACCTGTCAGCCTTGCGAGAGCTCCACGTTAACATTGGTGTACATGGCTATGAATTATCACTCAGAAGTCTACAAATAGAGAAGTTGTTTTTTTTGTTTTTTTCAGTTGTGTACCTATTTTGAATTCTAATAGCAGATTTTTTATTTATTTATTTATTTCAGTTCAAAGATGGCTCCTGGTTAACAATACAGATAAAAATCAGTGTTTTTTGACCTGGCTAACATTATATACTGCCAAGCCAAAACAAGACCTTTCAGTTCTTATGCTTCCAGAACCACTCATTTACAATGTGCATGGAATATGCCTTTGCCGTCAGGGAGGAACAGTATATTCATGTGATAACCTGGTCATTGAGTACATCAGCTGACTGCAAGTCACATAGAATTCCTGACCAATTGAAGCAACTCCATAATGCTGGCTCCAGGGGCTTATACAGTGGCAACTATGCATGATGGTTGTATCAGTTCATGCTTTCCTTCTTACACTGATGCGCCAATAGCTCTGAAATCAGGTCAATCTGGACTCATCAGACCACATGACCTTTTTCCAGTGCTCTAAAATCTACTTTTTATGCTCCCTATCAAATTAAAACATTTTCTGGTTTTACTGATTATCTTCACCAATGAGTCATTTTCTTATAGTAACACAGCTGTTTAGTTGTTAGTTGTTTAAATGATCTCCATTCATGATTATTTCCGACCATATTTCTTCCACAGTGTTGATAGTCCAGCCCTATCCTTCTAGGTTTTGCTAATATATTTTGGACATTTTTAATCTAGTAATTATAATGTTTTTTTGCTTGATGCAGGCCAACAATTTGATCCTTCATAAATTTATTTTTTTTGGCCAGGTAGTGTACAATATACATCAGTTAACTATATTATTGATATGGGATGCCACTTATCAAGTATGTTTTGGTCAAAAGGGGAAGAAAAAAAAACGGGGGGGAAGAAAGCTTAATTAAGGCCATAATAAAACGCAAAGGAAACCATAAAATACTTGGTAATTATAATTAGAATGTCATTAAAAACCACTGGTTGCTTGTCAGAACTGGTCGGGCCAGATATGTATGTATATAAGGGGTAGTCCGCTAACCACCAGGGCCCATGTTCACAAAGCTTCCAACCTAAAGTTGCTCCTAGTGATGAAATTCTGTGAAAATTCTTAAAATTATGACATTTTCCCCTTAAATTTCCCTTAAATTTAGGACTGAATCTTAGTAAAGATAAAAATGATTCACGAAACATCTTAGCGAAAAGGAAAAATTGTTAAGAGTAGAGGGGAGGACTTTTAAGAGCCTTAAGAGTTTCTATAGCAGAGGACAAAATGGCGGAAAGAAGAAATATTCTCCAAGCACTGAACGTAAAGCTGAAAGTAAACACTGCTCTTCTGTCCAATTTGTTTTTCTTGTTATTTTACTTTCTTCCATCTCTCTTGGATTGTTGACCACATACCATCCAAAAGTGCAACTTAAACAGACTCTCCTGCAATCATGTAAACTGGTAAAAGCTGAGCCATTTTGCTCCCATCAATCTAAAATGGAATACAAGTAATAAAATCAGTACGGTAAATAAATGTAAGAACTTTAAATATAGTAACTACTGCGTGGAAATTGGTTGCTTCAAAAGGAGACAAATTTTCAACAATTGGCTGTTTAATTATCTTTAAGATACTTAGCATATAACAGATGATTCTACAACTTCTTTATATACAAACATTATGATTTCACTGGCTGTTCTATTAACATGTATTCTATTTTCACAAAGAGCGAATTTCAAGACCATAGCAAAGGTCGGAGGTTATTTTTTTTTTATCAACCAATCAGTTCTTGAACTGCTGCATCATCCCTAGCAACGAGGTCAACCACACCCCCTCACTAAGATAACGGTTTTTGTACTTTCCTTACTCAGAGATTCTCTGAGAAGTTTCCTAAATCACTTTTAGTCTAGGACTCCCAGCTAAGATAGGAGTTCTCTGAGAGAATTCTAAGAAGCTTTGTGAATATGGGCCCTGGGTCTTTTAAGAGGACAAAAGCCACAGTTTTTTGTTTTAGTTCAAATCTAGTGATAAAATCCTTTCCAGACACACTTTCGCATTACTTGTGCAATCTTAGAAATTAAACATTTCTGTTGCAAATTGTTTGTTTTCCTGGATGTGAATATTTATAGCGACTACATCTAAACTAGAAGAGGAAAGTGACAACGAAAAAAAATATCTTCGAGAAATTATTTGTGAACAGACTATATGGAAGGTGTTCTGCACTAAGACTACACATTGTTAATCTTCAGGGCTGCCAGGTCTCGATTTGGTATTCTATTGATTACAGGAATTTAATGACATTTCTAATGTTCTTGTAAGAGTTGGAAACGTTAAGATATTTCAAAACTTTTGTTTTTGTTAATTTCTCCTTGCACTTTTCAAGCAATTTTGCAGAGAAGCAGATCTCAATTCTGAATGCTTACAATCTGTAATAAACATCGTTCCTAAATGTTGTGTGCCATTATTAGTGATAAACTTGGCACTGCAGGCAAAAAAAAAAAAATCTGCCATAAGTTGAGTGGGCAGAAGTGTCTGCTTGCTGATTGGATTTTGCATGAAGTCGCCAAGTCTAACAGATGTATTTACTGGCACACAGCATGATACACAGGCCTTTAGCAACAACAACAAAAAAAAACTTATTAGTTCCAGAACACATGGACAAGTTTGTGATGTTCTACAACTCCTATGCGTCCTATCTACTTTTGTCAGCTTCTGTTTTTCTTCTTATTTCATCAGTTTTACAATCCTTCCAGTACAGGTAACTAAATCAAATAATGCATTTGTTTGATTATACCGTATACATTCATCCATTTCAATGGCATTTGTTCATCGTTACTGCATTCTTTATTTTCAACCTGAACTTCAGTGGATGACAGGAAGTAGCATTTATTGCACTTTTTATTGACAAAGGTTTTCCTTCATGTACAGCAAGTTGGAGAATAATAAGTATTTCAGTAAGACAAATGGGACGCAAACTGAACTGAAATATTCATTATTATGACACTGAGCATACAAAACTACTACAAACCTCTGAAATAAACACTTAATATAAAAACAGTGTAGGAATAATATATTTATTATTTTATGTTTGACTATTTTGCTTTAAAGGCATTTTAAATAAAGCAATGCTTTATATATTGTCTTGTATCCAGAAGTACAACAGATAGTCAAGGCTGATCAGCTGAGTTATGGTTTAACAGAGATGCAGTGGCTTGTCTCACTGGTGCATTTCTGCTTGTTCAGCCTGTACAGGTCCTTGCCTTTGAGACTGGAGTCGTCGGATAGGTTCAGAGTGCGATAGTCTTCATGGGCAGACGTGAGTTCATTGCTGTTGAGATAAGCCACATGAACATCGGCTTATTACATCACAATGATAACATAACAGTGAGGTTTTACTATGTTGTGTCAATCAGTTATCGGAGTATGACAGACTAGGAATACCTGTACCTCCATAACGTTGTGGAGAATATAACATATGTTTATGATTTTTGCTTTACAGTATTTTGTTTATTTTCAGGCGAAATACCATGTTAGGAAAACTGTGCTGATATCAAATCACAATTACAGCCTGTGAGCCTTTCTTGAACTTCTGCTCAAATTACATTATATACTTTTAGTATAGTTTTGTATGCTATAGCAGTGGTACCAAGGGGCCCAAACCTGTCCCTGTCCCTGTTGCTTAAAGCGAGCTTCTTGTGGGCTGCCATGAAGACATAGTTTGCTACGTGTAGGGTGTGCACAGAGCCCTGTCCTCAACCTCACTAAACACTCCTAAGATGAACCATAACCCTGACTGCACCCCAGACCTCCCCACCCACCATCACTGCCTGATCTCACTAATGCTGTTGTAGCAATATGACCATCCAAAATCCTTACAGCCTCGCTCCAAAATCCACCCTCTTAGAAGGGTGGAGGTTATTATATTAGGGAAAATTGGACTAAATCTGGAATGGAATCTTCAACAGTCACACACGGTATGTGTGAGATCGCCAGGTGTCCATCACAGGGCAATTAGGCACACTTGGAGGAAAGTGCTTAACATGAATGGCATCCTTTACACCAAAATGATCAATAAGGAAAATGTTCGTACATTTTCAAGCTTGCATGGACACAAATGGTAATCATTTTTTTCTCTATGGCATATTTCATACAATACATTCCTCGTTCGCAGTCACAATAAAGAAGAAAGCTCATTAGTTAAGAGCTTGCCTGTGCTCTGTTTCAGCTGCTATGCTGCTATCCTCATACATTTTCAGCATGGTCTCAGTGCAGTCATCTTTAAGCTCCTTTGGCTCCTTAAGCCTGCTTAAAATCATTTGAATAAGTTGCATGGCAGATCATATGGACTGGAATTTGTATTTGAAGGGGATTGCATGGGAGAAAAAGCTCTGACCTGGGTTCTAGGCGTTCCTTCACCTTCGATAAGGAACAGATGTAGAGACCTATTTGCCGAGCAATAGTCGTCAGGTAGGAATTCTCTTGCTTCAACTGGACTAAGTCATAAAGTTGTGCTGGAAATGAAGGCAAAACCGAATGAGTCAGGTCATCAACAGAGGATATGACACTTGTATACTGATTTACCTTCATAAATTTCTTGCTCATTTGCCACTCTTTGGTAGGTCTCCTCCCAGATCTAAGAAAAAAAAAATGGCATAGAATTTAGAGAAGTTTTCTGTATTTAACATGAAGCGAATCCACCAGAAGATCAGTGTTTATGGTGATCACCTCTTCAAACATTGCTCTCATCATCTCAACAGTTGCATATTCAGATGAGATCTCGCCTTCCATCTCCAGAGACCTTTCCAGGATCTCGCTCATGGTGTCTGTCTTTATGAGGGAATGATGCTTAGTTAGGTCTCTGTGAATCTCCTGTACCTGGTCCTTAAGCTTCTGGATTTCTGTCTGCAAATTCTACTCGGGCAAAAGGGAAAATAAGAAGGAATGAGCCACTATACAAAGAAAGATGCAACTGCAAGGCGTATCAGTAGACCATTAGCATCCCGTGTGCACCTTGTAGCTGTTTTCATAATTTCGGCAATGATCTGTGAAGGGACTCTCTCCTCCCTCAGCCAGAAGGACTTTAGTGCTGATGTAGCGGTGAGAAGTGGTCTTTCGGACCCCTGAAGAATCTAGCATCATATGTCCGCCTGTCGGGGAGTGACAGGTCACAGATGGTAGCCTGCAGGGAGCAAAAAACTATTATGCAGAAATTGAATTGACTTAACTCAACATTATTCAGTTTCTTTCACAGGCCTAAGGGATCTATGGAGCATAGCCAGGACATCTGGGACTTTTTACAGTGGTGGAAATCACAACTCATCATTAAGTTATTATTAGTTATTAGCAAATTGTTGATGCGTCTTAATCAAAATCTCCTTAAAAACAAATCAGTGCATAAATGTCACATGAACCTAATGTGTTCTGTCTATATGAAATTTCAGCCATTACAAAAAAAACCTCTACGCTTAAAGGCGTCCTTGACTAGAAAAAGTATGAGAACCTCTCCTCAACAAATTACAGAGACACTAACAGTCCACTGCTATTGCCCAGTCCTGAGACGCTGCCTGCCGTGGACACTGAGCGTCGCTGACCCAGAAGTAACAGGGGCTCCAGACAGCGGGCAAATTCAGATCGATACTCCGTGTTTATCTGTGTAAAAAGTCACTCCATGAGAAAGGTAATGACAGTAAAAAATACACACTAAATGTGCAGCCTGCTTTTACCTTACTGCTCTGGGATGGCCTCAGTCTATGAGGCAGCTTTACAATCTTCTTCAGCCTCTCCATCAGTTGCTAAGTGAGGTGAGAGCGCACAGCGGTATGATTATGGGGGATAATATATTATTATATTATTATTATTACTATTACAATACCAATAACTCTATATATCTTTTATTTCCTGCAACATAGGTCACATACTTGTTTGTACTTTTCCACTTTTTGTACTTTTACCAAGCTGCTTTTTTTTTCAATGTGAGTTTCCTCAAAGGAAAAAAGGTCTACTCACGTAACCCATGTCTAGAAACTCAAACTTATTTGCTGAACTAAGGAAAGCCGAGCATGTAACCAGATGGACCTGCAGAGGGAAAAGGAATTACTGTATCAGATAGACTTAATCAGATTGACAGGCAGGAAGAGAGACGGCAGGAAAAGCTCTGACCTGGAGAGTTGGCAGCAGTGCAGCCAGATGTGACAGCTGCTCTTTAAAAGCCCGTTCCTTCTCCTCATGCTGACTGCAAGAATATACATTATTTCTTCTTCTTCTTCTTCTTTTTTTTTTTCAATTGTCAGTTGTTTATATATACCGTATATACAGTATAGACTACTACTCAAAAGTTTGCGATCACTTTCTAAACTTCATGGTCGTTCCTGATTTTTATTTCTTTCTACATTGTAAAGCAATGCTGAAGGCCAAAATATGCAACGATTTCTTTTGGACAGTTAGATGTTGAGATGTACAGTATCTGCTACTCATGATCTTTATAAATCCTTTATAACGGCTCTAATCTGAGGTGCTGTTTGTTAATTGGTGATTTTTAAGGCTGGTAACTCTAAATGAGCTTCTCCTCTGCAGCAGAGGTAGATTTTGGTCTTGCCTATCTGGGAAGGTCTTCATGAAAGCTAGTTTCATCATTGTGCTCAATGGGTTTTGCAAATGCACTTGCCAATACTGTTTTTGCAAGAATGCAAGAACTATTGCAGAAAGGCTGACCTTTGTGTCTTAAAATAACAACTGACTGTTGTTACATAATTACGTAATTCGGGAGGAAATCCGCAGTATTGTTGTAGAATGTAGAAAATAAAGTACTAAACAAAAACAAAGAAATTTGCAAGTGATCCCAAACTTTGAAGTGGTGTGTGTATATATGTGTATATAGTATATACACAAGCATGGCTTAGCCAGTAGTTGTGGCTGAAAACCAGGTTAATATTAATGCACTCCTAATATGTAGTTGTGTCTAATGTCATTTACAAAGGCTTGAATGGTGAACTTGAACGCTCCGTATAATCAGACTTTTTAAAAATATGCTATTCTTGATATGAGCTACTTTATTTCGAATTTTGGAAAGGCATTGAAGTGTTGGTTTACATAAGTGTTGTAACTTCTCAGATAAGAGGAAGACCTCGGGATGCAAGGCTCTCCTGTTTCATAGTAACATGACCAGCACCATTATATGTCATTAACACGAACAAAAAGAAAGAAATTACAGTGGTACATTGAAGAACAAAAGACTTTAAACTGTACTGAAACCAGGGTTCCATTCCACAGAAATTTAGTAACATAGAAACAAAGTGCTATAATTAGATCTAGAATAGAAGCCGAGTGAGATGTCATGCAGGTTTACAGCAATATCACCGAGATATTTTTAGAAGGTGTAATAAGACCCATAATATCTTTGCTACTGACTCAAAGCGCTCTTTGGGTTTTATTGTGCTATATATAGCTGGTAGAGACATCATGTGTTCGTCAGAACAAAAGAACATACATTTGATTACATTTGTAACTGGTTTATAAGACACTAACCTTTGAGCTGCCTTAAGAAGAATCTTCTTTCTCTCTGCTAGTTTTTCCTGAAAGTCAGAAACAGAGACTACCATTTATAAAATGTACATTTTCCAACACCAAATTGTAGCTGTATATGATTTTACTGGCTATAGCATTCTATTAAAATTTTACATTAAGGTATAAAAACTAGCAATTTACCACAATTACCACATTTTTTTATGTATACCCCAAATTCCATACACAGATTGGAGGTGTGATTCAAACCTCCAGCACTGCAGGTGCAAGACAACAGGGCTATCCACTAGGCATCAAATCTGCATTAATTAGATAATTAATAAAACACAACTAGGTTTGTATTGACAGTTCATTATTTTCTCAATAGCGTTACAAAATATGTTATTCCTCTTGTACCACATCAATTTCCCTTTAGCTTTACATTTTTTTTATTAATTGAAAAAAAAAATTACATTGTAAAAGGGGTGTTCAAGTCAATCCAGGACTTGTGATGAAATTTCCCCTGAATGTACACATAAAACTGACTGAGATTTACAGA
The DNA here is from genome assembly GCA_011419295.1 of Clarias macrocephalus. Taxonomy (NCBI): domain Eukaryota; kingdom Metazoa; phylum Chordata; class Actinopteri; order Siluriformes; family Clariidae; genus Clarias; species Clarias macrocephalus. The sequence goes on from JAAGKR010000390.1 coordinate 30,808, forward strand.
AGACTTCAAGGACAGTACAGTGATGAGTCTCTTAGCCGAGGTAAAACATTTGAATGTTGCGACTGTATGATCCTGGTTGAGGTGGCTCAGAGAACATTTGGCATGTGGAACCTGGCCACCGCACCATTTGCACATTACAGGAACTTAGATGGCAGTTATTACCACATCCCCTGTACAATCCTATTATATATTTCAGCAATTAATAAGCGATTTCCACATGTTTGGGCTGTTGGGTGTTTCAGACATTTCAGACATGTTTTTAAAGTTTTATTTATTGTAAATGTGCCTTTTTCTTTGATTCTGGCTTTCATCTTTTTTTTTATCCGACTTTCACAGCCTTCTTTTTTAATTTATTTATTCTTGTTTGCAACTTCCTGCTTGTGATTTGACCCACACTATGATTTATGACACTGAATTTTAAATGGTCTCTAATAAACAGCGCACAGAATTTAAGCACTTGTATCCGATAGGTCAGCAAATGTTACAGTGAACCATTACTAACCATTTTTATTAATGTTAAATTTAACAATATATTACCTGCATGCTGTTAAAAAGGGTACAAATTGCACTCTCCTCCTCGTCCACATTCGCCCTGACTTCTCCAATCATAGCTTTCAGTAGAACAATGGCTTCTCGTGCTGAGGTCTGGAGCTCCTTCACAGCCTTAAACAAAAGGCGACAAGTTTTCGTACAGTATGTGTCGTCTTACAATTTCAATAAACTATGTATAGGGTAATGATTTTAGGCTACTTACTAAAACGGCTTGGTCCAGTTTTTCACAGCCTTGCATATAGGCTGTCTCAATATCAATGCAGTGCGCTCTGCTCTCCCTGTAAAAAAAAAAATCACCATAGAACAGTTTGATTTAAAAAAACAAAAACAAAAAAACTTGATCAATATCCTGGTAGTGAGAGAAACTGCACTTACACTGGCATGTCTCTGAAACAGTTGATGCAAAGCATAGACTTCTTTTCTGTAGAGAACATGATGTATAGTTCTTCATGGAGCGCTGTATACAAACAAAGAGCTTATTAATAGTAAGATGAGGATAAACAATTTCATCAGCATCTTTTCTCCTGGATTTTTAAAATAAATGATATGGGAAGAAGTATTTGGCCAAACCTACGAGGACATTGTATCCAAATACATATAGTTCAATATGGAGTTGGTCCCCCTTTTGTAGATACTCTATAAGAGCATCCACTTTTCTTGGAAGGCTGTCCACAAGATTCTGGAGTGTTTCTCTGGTAATTTGCGCCCATTCATTCTGTGGAGCATTTATGAGGTCAGGAACTGATGTTGGACGAGACTTGCAATCTCCGTTCCAGTTCATCTGTCAAATTCTTCCACTCTAAACTAATCAAACTTGTCTTTACAGCACTTGCTTTGTGCACTGGGCCACAGTCATGTTGGAATAGAAAAGGGCCTTCCTCAAACTATTGCCACAAAGTCGGATGGTTAGCATTGTCCAAGATGTCTTGGTATGCTAAAGCCTTAAGACTGCCCTTCACTGGGGATGAGGGACCTGACTGAAATAATCTGAATTCAATAATGACCAGTTTTGGCCAAATACTTTTGTACATATAGCATATTTATTCAGAGCATAATGCGTACCACACTTTTTGTGGGCTTCCTTGGTGCGTTTGGCCAGGGAAACAATTTCATGGCGTGAGAACATCTTGGCCTTGTGGGTGGCTTCTCTGCAGTTTCCACACAGGGGCTGGTTGCAAGTGTTGCAATAATACATTGCATCCACATCCTGGCAATATATAAAGTGCTTAGCAGAACAGATTTGAAATTTAACAAGGCTGTGTGTAAGATTTAAAAGATGTGAAGAGATTTTTATGAGTTGCTGCTAATCCCTGTTATCTTGTTATGCTAATTCAAACTCTAATTCTCGCCTTTTAGCTAATTAGCTAAAAGTCAAAGCGGCAGGTACAAGTGAAATCGGCTATCAAAATACCCACATTAGGTGAAACAAAACTAACAAACTAACAAAATTACAAAAAAAAAAACAACAACAAAAAAACATAAATGGGCATTCTTTTCTAAATTGTCCTTTAGCTAGCTAGCAACCAGTCAGATAGCTATCTATGTTGACTTTTTGTAAAATAGCCTCAATTAAAATGCAGCACCAAACAAAGGTAGGTAATAAACAGACAATCTAGTGAGAGATTAGAATATTGCACACAAAATAATATATTAATTATATTTTAAATCTTGTTAGCTGAAAGACAAATATTTGTTTTAGGGAATCAGTCCTTTAATATTGCAAAATACAGTATATATTTGTTCTAATACTGAAGAAACAAGAACAGCATCTAACTCTTAGTTCCAATTGCATGAGCTGTGTCCCAAATTACATAATACTACACACTAAATAGTATGTTAGTGCACTAGCTGTCATTGGGGACACAGACTGTAATTAGCATGGAAATGTGTATTGCATCTCAGTGCAATCATCTAGACATCTTATTATAAAGTAGCTTACATCAGATTACATTAAATATCTTCCTGATTAGAATTATGCACTTCTTTTCTTTTCTTTTTCTTTTTTTTACCAAAGGCATAAAAAAATAATAATTAAACGGCATCCCCAAATCTTCCATTAATTATCCTAATCCTTTATAGTATAGTTCACGGAAAATGATACAAAAAAACAAACAAACATATTTTTCACCCATGGGCTTGCAATCCATTTAAATTCACTGAATCAATATGAATCATAATTCTTGTGCCTGATCAAAAGACCTGTTTCTTGCACTCCCAGTCACAGTTGGCACACTGCACGGCTTCTTCGCTGTCCGCAGAATTATCCACCAAGAACTTCAGTAGACGGTCCTCTGGAGGCAGTGCATTCACCCCTTTCACAACAGACTGGTGCCTGAAAGGCACAAGGGAAAGAAAAGCACATCTCACTTTTTTTGGACTGTGGGAGGAAACACTGCTTTTTTTTCTACTTTTAATTCTACACTATTCATACATACTGTATGCTATATACAGTATCTACCATGCCCTTTTCTCCTACCACCATGGTAACAAGGGCAGAAAAAACATGGTCCTGAATTCCTGGATAAAACAGGGTTAGTCAAGATTAGTTTAAAAAAAACAAAAAAACATCAAGAGCATATGCTGCTGTGGAAACCAAGACATCCTGGGGCCTTAAACAACATTTGTCTAAGTTCTTGAAAACACATACATATCTTAAAGAAACTTTTAAACTTTTTAATACACATAAAAAGTGAATATTGTAGTTCTGACAACAACCTAGGGTAGTTCGTATTTCTACTGCAATTTAGTAGTAACATATGCCTGATGCACAAGCACTTTGAAGTTAAACTCATACTTACATAAACATGTTAGTTTAAGCATGTTTTTCCCTTTTTTGATGTATTTCCTTATATTTGATATCCATAAATATTGTATAGAAGTTAGCTGTCGCATGACTTGCTATTCTGCACAAAAGAAAAGGACGGAACAGAGAAGGTGTTGCTGTCTCTAATCATACACAGCACAAGATAAGGACACATGCCCAGGGATTGTCTGACGCCTCTGTGGCCTCACTGGAGTATGCTGTGTGTATTTCCATCTAGGCTAAAACAAGGGCAGGATTTATACTGCAGCTGTTGATTTCTGCCTTTGGTATGGCCTGGCATTGGCAACTGAATAAATGCATGCCAACCTGAGCTGTGGACATGATGCCAATCTGCTCAAATGTAAGACATTACACATTACAATTGAAATTAGCTAGCTTTTTATTCTGGCTACAAGAAACCATGCTATTACATGGGCTGTTATAGGATGATAATCAGAGACATTAAAAATTGTATTCCACTTATATCACAGTATATCAATATATATAATTATACAGACCAAAAGTTTGGACACACCTTCTCATCCAAAGAGGATGAATTTGTATTATGGCAAGAAAAAAGCAGCTAAGTAAAGAAAAATGAGTGGCCATCATTACTTTAAGAAATGAAGGTCAGTCAGTCCAAAAAATTGGGAAAACTTTGAAAGTGTCACCAAGTGCAGTCACAAAAACCAATTAAGCGCTACAAAGAAACTGGCTCACATGCGGACCGCCCCAGGAAAGGAAGACCAAGAGTCACCTCTGCTGCGGAGGATAAGTTCATCCCAGTCACCAGCCTCAGAAATCGCAGGTGCTCTCTGCTCAGATCAGAGAGCAGGTCAATGCCACACAGAGTTCTAGCAGCAGACACATCTCTAGAACAACTGTTAAGAGGAGACTGTGTGAATCAGGCCTTCATGGTAGAATATCTGCTAGGAAACCACTGCTAAGGACAGGCAACAAGCAGAAGAGACTTGTTTGGGCTAAAGAACACAATAAAGAACACAATAAAGAAAACTCTTTGAATGAGAAGATGTGTCCAAACTTTTAGTCTGTATTGTATATATATAATAAAATAATAGTATAATTACTATATGTTGTAATTAAAGAAGAACATTATAATATTGTAATTTTATTAGTGTGTAAATATGTTTATGTTGCAGCCTTTAATTTTAAAGTTTATATGATCACTTACATTATACAGTAGAAACATGTTATTAAGAACTGGCAAAAGCATCCAGATGACTTTCCCGTGTTAATTTTGCGATGCCCTGACACTGGAGACTCCTTCCAAAAATGATAATATAAGCCCTAAAATTATAATCACGCCAGTCAACAACTGTATTTGGAGTGTCCACCTTTTAAGTCCCTGTGTAAGTTCCTATAGAAATAATATTGTATATTGTTAGTGTTAAACAAATGCATTAATATAAATCCTGCAGTTAGAGCTCTTGTCATATTTGTGCTGTTATTAAAAAGATCTTTTGACCAAACTAAGGATGTCAGGTTTCTTTTGTTTGCAGTTACGTAGCAGGTTCTTACCCACAGAGGGGGCATGAGAGCCGGCTGTCCACAGCTCTACCGCGCAGGCAGCTGGCACAGAAAGTGTGGTAACAATCCAGCAGGCACGGATGCTCATACTGCTCACGGCACAAGTAGCACACCAAGGGGTGGCAATTTGCACTGTCTGGGTCAAAAAGTTTATCCAAGGGGGAGAAGATTCCTCCAGACATCTGAAAAGGCATGCAAGGTCTTCATCTCTTTAGAGAACCTCACAAAGGAATTGATGTTTCATATAATAAAACAGTGCCTACATTCAAATAGAAAAAAAAAAGATCACTGTTTCTTGACTGACGAAGTCTTAAAATAAACTAAGACACACTCTTAGAAAATACTTAAGTTTTTTTTTTTTTTTTTTTTACCATATCTAAGAGATTCTACCAAGAATGTTTTCCAAAAGTACCACCCTTTTAGTAAGCTTAAAACTTATAGGGTTTCTTGAAATGGACAAACCCAAAAACCCTTCTTTTATTCTAAAAGTAACAAAACAAAAGCAAACTGAACATGACAGGCAAAATGTCACATGAAAACTGGCACATGGCAATCAGAAATAAACCCAACACAGAGACATTCATTCACCTTGCTGGTGTCCTAGCTGCTGTCTGTGGCTGGAATGAAAGCCATGCAGAGGGTTTGTCAGCCTGCCTAGATAGAGGGCTGGCCTTGACGTCAGTAGAAGCAGGGATCTACACCACAGAACAACTCAGTGAGGGGGCAGTTAGTTAGTAGCCAATTATTTCACCCGAGATACCAAATGCCCTTTGTTCATCAGGGGTGAAACAAATAGTATGGCTTTTATTATAGTATTGGCTCTTTAAATCAGGCTCAGTAAACAGCACAGTGCTCAAAAATGGCCTAAACTGAGACACTGATTGATTGTAAATGGAGATAGCTGATTTAATGTGGATAATTGTGGTTGGTTGGTGGTATCTTATTGTGCCATGCATCTGTAGGTAATATGTTTTTATGTTCATTCTATGTATTTTATGTAAAGCAAATTGTGACTATTGATTGTACAGTAAAAGGTGCTTTATAAATAAACGTTGTTTATGTACATACTTACATACTCATCTATTTAAATACTTTTAAGTATTCTAAGCTAGTTGATGGACTTAAGTAAACCCAAAGCAAATAAGGTTTAATATACCATGTTCTAAAAATATTAAATATACAGTATTTATATATAAAAAACAAATATGTCTATAAATGTGCTTTTTTTCTTTTTATAATACCTTATAAAATATAATAATAATACTTTCTTTTTTTCTTTCTTTCTTATTGTTGTTGCAAATAATAGCATCTTAGTAAGGGAAGCTATTCTAAATTGAGCTAAAATTATTAACTGTTATGTCTTATTATGAGATTACAATAAACCAAACGTAGGATTATTGAGACCACTTCTAGACATGTTTAACTATTTTCAGCATTAATTGTATTGTTCTATTTGTAGATAAGTTAGCTTCTTTCTGCCTATTTTTTTCATGCTTCAAATATGTTTATGAAAAGATTTACATCTTATTTACATCTTATGATCCAAATCTTATTTTATAAAAAAAAAATATTAAAACACTGCAGATAAATTTTACTTACTTTTACCAGCTAGAATATTGTGCAGTGTAAGCACAGGGATTTTATATGATAAAATATTACAATACGTAAATATATTTTAAATATGTATTATTATTATTATTATTATTATTATTATTATTATTATTAGTAGTAGTAGTAGTAGTAGTAGTAGTAGTAGTAAATAAGGTGAGCACTGTGGTCTCCAGATTCAAGAGTTTGAATCCCGCCTCGGGTCTGTGTGCGTGGAGTTTGCATGTTTTCCTTGTGGTAGGTGGGATATCTTTGGGTACCCCAGTTTCCTCCCATGGCCCACATGCAGTGTAGACTAATTTCAAATTGCTTATAGTGTGTGAGTGAGTGTGTGTGGTTGTGTCCCCTGTGATAGATTGGCACCCGTTTAGGGTCTATGCTGCCTAGTGCCCCGAGTCCCCAGGGATAGGCTACAGGCCTTGTACAGGATAAGCAGTATAGAGAATGACTTTGAGAGACAGTGAGTGATTATAAACAATACCATTAGTGTAAGATTTTTTAAAAAAGTTTATTAATTATCAGAGGTAAAAATCATATATGTTATGAAATCAATAATGGCAAAAATAAATAATATAGTTGATTATATATATATTAGAAAACATTTCATCTGTCACCTGTGATATAAATATTCTCTGGTCCTCCCTCTGCCTTTATAACTCCCTTGAGTGCTTGAACTTGTCTTTTAGTTTGAAATATTTTTCTGTCAATTTTACCTTTGGATTGTTGACTCTTTTTTGCAGGATACACTCACATTTCATTTTTACCTTTTTATATATATTTTTAACTCAGATGTCCTGGAGGGGAAGGGACAGCACAGTGGCGTAGTACTTCCAGGGTCAAGGGTTTGAGTCCTGCTTTGGGTCTGAGTGCATGGAGTTTGCTTGTTTTCCCTGTATTTGGTGGGTTTCCTCAGTGTACTCCAGTTTCATCCCACACTCAAAAGACATGCAGATTAATTGGTGTTCCCAAGTTGCCGGTTGTGTGCATGCTTGTGTGTATGTTTGTGTGTGTGCCCTGCAATGGATTGGAACCCTGTCCACATTGTACCTTGCCTTGTGCCTGTAGTTTCCCTGGGGTAGGCTCCAGACTATAAAAGATAAATATGATGTTTTGGAGGGAGTGAAATTTTTTGCTCTCCACTGTCAAACACTCGATGGATCGACTATGTCTGCGCTCGATTAGGTAGAGTTCACAGCGCGCATGCGCAGTCGGTGTTCTTCCTCTCGCAAACTCCTTCGCCATGGCTCCGCTGGTGAGTTTTCATACGGCCGCATTTAATTTAAATGAACACATCTCCTGCCCGCTCCATGTTGTCCAGTGAGCACTGACCGCTCTCTTGGACATGTCTCTATCATATTATGAAAAGAAATGACACGTCTAAAAGCCAGCTTTGCTGTCAATTGGTAGTTTGTGGCTCTGTAGTGAATGAAGCTAAGCTAACCGCTTAACACAAGCTATGTAGCTAATGGCTAAGTCTGTTTAGATGATGATGATGATGAACAATGACATTTTTTTTTAAATCTAACGTCATTATTATGATAATAAATTAATTATAGTCCCTATGTAGAGGATTGTAAATGGAATTTTTAGACAGAAGAGCCTTATTAAGTGATTTAGGTGCTATAAAGAAATAGACTGGTATCAGCTTGCATCCATAACTTTGGCTGCAGGTCTCTCTCTCTCACACACACAAACACACACATATTTACAAATTTTCTTTACAGAGGAGGCAGACCGGGCCTAGCAAAGGTGGCAAGAAAAAGAAGCAATTGCTGAAGTTTACTCTAGACTGTACTCACCCTGTCGAGGATGGCATCATGGATGCAGCCAACTTTGTAAGCTTGTTTTTATTAATTTATTTTATTTTACTTTTTTTATTTTTATTAATAGTCACTGTATGATCATCTAGTCCAAAAATGGAACAGATTCATCCTTTTACGGTTTCGACCATTGAACTACACAAGTGGTCGTCTCACATCCAGTCAAAAGTTTGGACACACTCCATCGTCTTTTTTGATTTTCAATGCTGAAGTTTTCCAAAATATGCAGTGATCCACTTAAACAGTTAAGATTAATATTTACGCTCTGTAAAGCGTTCACACTGTAACAGCCCTAATCTGATGTGCTGTTAGTTGGTGATTTTTGAGGCTGGTAACACCAAATTAACTTCTTTGCAGTAGAGGTAAGTTCGTGTGTGACTTTCTTTATATGGTCTTCATGAGAGCCAATTTAGCAAATTCACTTGACAGTACTATTCTTCCAAGAACTGTTCCAGAACAGCTGACCTTCATATCTTAAAATACCAATTGACTTGTTATTTAATTACAAAATGGCACATGTTAGTTCATTGTTTGGAATTCTAGACTGTAGTGTGCCTCAAGTGTAGTGACAACAGATTGTGTACGACCCACATGTGGGTGTGATGGTCAGGTGTCCACAGATCTTTGACCATATAGTGTAGATTGTTTCATTTGGATATGGCCAGGTATTATGTATATTGTTTTATTATATCATAAATCTGTCTGCTTGATCAATTTAGGAACAAGTGAAGGATGGTACTGTGTTTATTAGAGTAGTGGATCACATGACAAAAATGTTTAAACTACAAATCCTGTATTGAGAAATTCATGTTGCTGTACAATGATTTTACCACAATCAAGCCAGGCATTTACTTTATCTCTTAAATGAACTGCAGCTTTTTATCTGGCTTAAGATTGAAGTCATATCACTATTACTACCATTGAGAGATTTATTTAGCTTTCTGTCATTTTTTTGCACTATCCAATCAACCACCTCTTGCACGTGTGTGCACAGTTTACATCATCTCTCAAATTGAATCCGTTATGCACACGTGAGCTGTTAAAACATGTAGAAGTAATGTAGAACTGCAGGCACATGCCTCTTTTTAGCATCTAAAATTGTCCTAATCATTCATTTCATTTAATCTTCCTTTCAGCAAAATCTATGATGCACCTTTAGTAGTAATGCCACTCGTCCGTATTTGTAAAATTTTGAAACCTCCTCAGTTGTACTTGCATATAAGAAATGAACATGGAACAGGAGCAAGGACCATAAACAGGCTAATTCCCATTGGTCAGTAGGGGGTTACAGTACATGCAGTTGAATTTGTATTTTTCAGTACTGGATGTTCGATTTGGTGCGTGTTGTAATCTGAGGATTTTAATAGTATAACTAACTATTGCAGGGTGATTTTCACCATTCATTTGGAGAATTCATATTACTATAACAGGCAACATGTAGTTGAGGGACTTTATATATTCAGAGATCTGAAAATTTGTACAGGTTTGAAAAGTCAGATGAACAAGTATCTTTTTAAAAAAAAAATTCAGTATTCCGCTGCATGCACCAGAATCCTAGTGGAAATATAGCATTTCCAACTTTAGTGCTTTCGGTTTCTGTTAGCAATATGCTAGGCGGCTAACTCGGATGAGTGATGTATATTTTATCTTTTGAAACGGCGAATAGTAAAGTCAGTGTTTTAAATTTAACATAAATGTCTGCATGCTGGCAACCAATTGTGCAGCTATGTTGGTTTGAAATCACTCTGACATATTTTGCTGTGGCATTTTGTGTCATAAAAGACACGTTCCCCATTTACTTTGTCAAGAAAAAGTTGTGCAAAAAAATTTAAATCCTTAACCATAAATCATAAATTCATAAATCCTTAAACTATCACTTATTTAAAAGAATTGTTGTTTTTACCATTTGCTAAAGATAATGCTTTTTCTGTTCATAAACAATTAGGACCTAGATACCTACAGTTGATGTAGACATTGCTTTAGCATTTATGGAAGACATCTTTGGTTGCAGCACTTTAACATGAGAAGGTTTTCAGGATTGAGGACTTTACAGGGAAATCTTTAGTTTTGGAGAGAGGCGGTTGAGGGAAAGACTGTTTATATAAAAGTGAATTGTGATGTTCTGTAATAAATTTAAGTCATTCAAGTTAGTGTTTGCAAATATAAGAGCAGTGGTATACAATTATGGCTCCTGTATTCAGGTTGTTCATGCCAGGAAATATTGAAATGAATCAAGTGGCTGAGTGAACAGTGCCTACAGAAAACAACAGTTCAAACTGATCGTTTGGGTCAGCACTCAAGATTGTTGCAGTCATGCTGCTGAGAGAATACAAACAGTAACAGCTATATCTCTATTACTGCTAACAATATATATTTATGTATTTGCACAAAATGTTTTTTTAATCATGTGATATGCCGTAGAAGTTGTTGCTCACAGTGGTCACCATGGTCTGTGACCCCCACCCCCTTTTTTTTTTAAATACCCACCTTTTTAGTAAATGTGGATTTTTCCTGTGGTTAATGTTTGATGATTTGTTTGTGTGTACTTAAAGGAGCAGTTCCTTCAGGAGCGCATCAAGGTGAACGGCAAAGCAGGAAACCTCGGCGGGGGAGTCGTAACTATTGAAAGGAGCAAAAGCAAGATCACAGTTTCTTCTGAGGTTCCCTTCTCCAAAAGGTTTTAGTTTTTTTTTTTAACCATCACTGAATTATCTGACTTAAATATATTCACATCTCTGTGAATTCTTCACTATATCATAACACTTTTGTTTCATCTCCAGGTACTTAAAGTATCTTACCAAGAAATATTTGAAGAAGAACAACCTCAGGGACTGGCTGCGCGTTGTGGCTAATACGAAGGAGAGCTACGAACTGCGCTACTTCCAGATCAACCAGGATGAGGAAGACGAAGAGGATGAAGATTAAACTGTTTCTTTTTGTATGTTTAAGTAAATTCATTTAACAATGATTTTTAGCTTTTTGGACATGTTTTGTCTTGGGTTTTTTTTTTCCAATAATCAAACCACATAATGGTTTGCCCAGAATAAAAAAAAAAAAAATAAAAAAAAAATAAAATATATATATATACACACATATACACACAAAAAAAAACTAAATTTTCAGGTTATTCTCATGGTCCAGAACACTAATCCTGACTCCTGAGAGCTAACAATTTATCCTAAACAAACGAGTGTAAGAAGTCCATCAAACATGGAAGATGAGCCATCACTTTTTTTTTCAACTGCATGGTAGAAATCTTGACTATAATTGAAGTGTTGATTATACTACCATAACGGCAGCTCTGAAGATAGGCATGCTCCACCTAACTGAAAGCAAATAAATGAATTGTATAATCATTGCCAGTGAGGTTTACTGTAGAAAAGATTATTAGGAGAGACTTTATGACCGATGACTATCGGTTTTCTTAGATGGTAACCCAAGTTGCATTACGATCCTTTTAATTGGTGTGGCGAGAGATTGGTACAGGACTGAATGTAACATTTTATATACATTCCATAACAGTCCCATAACTGTAAAATTTGCTTTGGGAAATTGCTGCGGAAGGAAACGGGGAAAAATATTTCTTGTGTTGGAAAGCAGATGTATTCACTGATAACTCATTCCACAAGTTGTGAACTCAAGCACCAGAATGAATGCAGCTCACAAAGCAGATACCAACATAAACACAAACCTTTATTTAAAATTATGAAAACATTTGGGCATCCTAATGGATACAATTTTCCAAACAAAAATGTTTTTGGGCCTTACACAAAAATTTATCCTGCAGAGTCTGTTACTTAGACATCCTGTAGCCAGACAACTTAAATACAGGTAGTTTACTAGAATGAGAAACATGGGGATGACAACAAGCACAAGTAAACACAAAAAAATGGCACAGTACATAAAACATTTTAAGTGACTGCAAACAAAAATACAACCTGCCATGGTCCCAGATTATATAGCGATGGAAGATTTTTGGGACAACAAAAGCATCCACAGCCTGAATTACTTGATCACTTAAAAAGGCACAAGCATGGAGTGTTGGTCTTTTCAGTGATGCCAGCTAATGTATAATAGCTGAAACGGTCTGCCTCAAAATTATTTAGCACCAATTATTTGAAGAGAGCAGACACAACAGTTCTTCCCAGCCAATTTAATGGAAAAAAACAACGAAAAAAAAAATTTTTTTGAACTTCCTTTAGGAATGTATAAGTGAGTAGAAGAATTCCAAATGAAGGTTAAGTGCTTGGAGAGAGCCATGAGGGCTCCTTCTCAGCTCCAGACATCGTAAGTATTAAAACAGGTGCATAAAGCCATTGTGAAGGACTTCCAACTCAGATCAATCACTTATTACAAGCCCCAAGGTTCAAACTGATTTAATACAAGTATTGCAGCTTGTAATCTGAAGTCCTAATAAAGAAGAATTGTAACCCAAACAAACTGTGACAACCCCAGTGACCTAGCAGGCAGAGAGTCTGTGTGGAAAATCAGAAGCCTCTGCAGAACATGGTGGTGGTGATGAACGGAACGTGGTTGAATCACAGTGTGCGCGGATTGTACTCTGGTAGCTTCTTGAGTTTCTCCTTCTCCTGATCAGTTTCCTGTCGTGCGATGACCAGAGTGTGAGCGTAACCCATCGCCACCTGAAACAAAAATTTCTAATTGTTACTGCAGGCCATTAATAACAGGAGACCAATAAAGGGCTCTATATAAAAGGTTTTTGGAAAGAAATATCTTTACAGCATTGGACATGCTCATTACTACTGTTACAGTAATCCTATCTATATGTTGCATCTATATGGTAAAAAAAACAAAACAAAAAAAAGTTGTATTGCTAATAAAGTGGCAACTATGTGCACATCACATTTAAGGCTAAGTAATTTGTAGGGGAAAAAACAGCATGAAATTATAAGAAGAATTAATGATGAGGTAATAACTGGTTGTGACTACCCAGAAACTGAATGTTTTTCTATAACAGCATGTCACCTGGATGTTTCATCCCTTTTATGCAACGCCAATTTACCGGGAATTGCCATTACTATTCTACCCATTCGTTCCTGTTTTGTGCCAAAAGGATTAAATACTTTCACCACACTTTTTTTCCTCTTGTAGGTAAAAGGCAACAAAATATGCACAAAGACTTCATGTTTGAAAACTTGAGGAGATACTCCTTCCAAAAGTGTTGACTGTTGTGTTTCCACTCAGAAAACTTCATGTCAATGATTTTTAGAAAGGCGTAGAGCGTCTGACAATCCCTGTTACTATAGAAACATCATGGATAAACAAACTCAGCCAGTCAGAGCCATTGTATACAGAACATTAAACAATGCATTCAGATTTCCTATGGTATAACTGCCTGTGATACTCTGTACTTCACACACACCCATGTGCTTCGAGATCCTGAATCAGTTATATAGCAATATTTAAATAAAGACTACTGAGCCAAACCTTGTATGTGCATCTACATGAGGACTTTCCACTCAAGATTTCTATGCTGGTCATTAGAGACCCAGGTTATTCTCACTATTTCCAACTACATGTTCCTAATTACAAAATCATATACTCTCAGATTGAATTCATCACCATTTTCATTTTTTCCCCTCACCTGTTCTAAATACACTCCATCCAGAGTTTTGACCTCCTGAGCTGTGGTGGATGATTTGGGCTTGTTGTCTCCATATCCCTATAAAAACAATACAAGACAAGTGAACTGTACTGCATTAAGACATGTAAGAAACCGACATACAAATAAAGAAGTTATTTTTCAATTCAAGTTAATTCATAATAGATAAATAAATAAAAGATTTCTCAAGTTAAAAACAATTATGCTCACACAGCTTTTGTTCCATCTCTACTACAGCTAAAAAAAATCTATACATAACAAAACTGTAAATGATGAGAAACAGACAAAAATTCCAAAAAACATCTTGATGCGTTTGTGCAAGCATCACGTAAAATCTACTGAACGAATTTTAATGGGGTTTCCACTGTTGTATTTGGCCAAGCTTGAGGTAACATATAGGCTTTGTTTCATTGCAATTGGGACATTATAAAATAGAAAATGCCCTTGTATAACTAAAAAAATAGATTATAAATAAAAAAATTCAACAGATGGCGTTGTATTTTTTTTTTTAACACATTTATGAGTGAGCAATTTAATTCCATGCGAACGAGGTCGCAGACACACATCTTGTCTAATATCCTGAATGCGCCATGTCACATACCCATGCCAGAGCATGCTTCTCTATTCATTTACGTTAACAGAGTGCAGACATGCTTGTTTCTTTTACGTCTGTTGTAGATTTTCCAAAGATTAACCAAAATGAGGGCACAACTTTATTTATTCAAGAACTTCAAAACATCACACTCATAAGGGCAAGAAAACAGTAATGCATACACACATTAGGATTTTACAAGCAAGTATCCAGTGTCAAATAAATCGCAAAAATGATTTATTGCAGAATCTAAACTGGGTTATGGTCAATACTCTTGCCTGCTAGCAGGTTTAAGATTACACACTTGGCAGAAAGAAAAAAAAAACCTTTTAAGAATGAAAGCCTCTGGGATCACGCAAGATCAACAAACGACTCCCAATTTAATAATCCCTTCAAATAAAATTTTTAACTATAGCGGTAAGCCAAACATACCAATTCTCCACATGTGGGTGAGGGTCCCCAGCTTATGGTGCTCTCATCAGCAGCAATGATGATGCTGCTCTTCCTAAGAAGCCAATGAGGACAATGATTACCCTGGTGCACACTTTGAAACAAATGTTATATATTGCTTTTCCTTGGCATAACACTAGAGGTACAACTGAAGAAAGCTAAAAGTAAGCTCAACTCTCACCCGCAGGCCAGACTGCGGATTTTCCAGCCACACAGGTCCTGAACATTTTTTGGGTACATGGTGGACTCACGAGATGTATTTGTCACACCCCAGAAAAACAGCCCACCTAAAAACAAAAAGAACAAAAACATGGCAAACCAGGCAAACATGGCAAACTCTTTCATACTCAGTCACTTAAAGAGCCACTTACCCATTTCACTGACAGCAAAGGAACACTGATATCCACAGTATATCTGGGTCGCTCCACGGCCAGGGAAATCAAAAAGCTTGACCAAACGAGGGACCATCTCATCCTTCTGTTCAGTATGGCCCAGACGCCCGTAGCCTCCGAAACCCCAGGAGAAAACACGCTTCTGCGAGTCCAGCACCAGCTATAAATAAGCAACCCAGTCATCATCAGTTAGATAAAAGGTCCTGAATGTAAGGTCCCTCATTTTATTTCTAGGTCAGCTTTGCATAACAGCTTGTATAATATTTGTGGTTGGAATGAGGCTGCCAAGGACATGTTTAGACTGGAAACAGTCACCCGCAACCCCTTTAATCCAACACATCTTATGTTTCAAAAGTCTAAACATTTAAGGCAAATCCCTTTAACCCGTTCTTGTCCGTTCTGTACCACTTTTATGTCAACATAGCTTTACAAACATATTCTGTATTCATGTTCAACTTAAAAAACTGATCAAGTTAGACTAAACTTTTTAAGCATTACAAATTTTTAAAGTTAAATCTTTGGGGAAAGGGTGTAAAAACTATGAATTTTGTAAAATAATAATAGAAAAATCAGTCTGGTTACTCACAGTGTGATTGGCACCACACACAACATCCCGTACCACAACGTTGGGTACAGGCATGACCTGGCCATCTTTGGTCTTCTCAATGAAAATGGCCACTCGTCGAGCAATAAGCTCACAATCAAACTCGATACGCTGGGCTCGAGCTATGAACTTCCCATCTGAGTTATGTCCTGTTGGAAGCATAATAAACATATGCCAACTGAACATTCTGAATAAAATGATACAGATCCAACAGTCCGTTAATTATTATAATAGATTACCTAGCTGGCCATACTCCGGACACCCAAAAGAGTAAATATTGCCCTTACAGTCCACCACCATGCTGAACTCAGCACCACATGCCACTTTAACTATAGGCTGTCCATTGTACAGGATCTGCAGACAAAACAACACAAATTAGACAGAGTTCATGCTTCAGACAGAAACGTACCAACTCAAATCACTAGTTTATTACTGAATTTAACTTAAAGGTAAAAAAAAAAAAAAAAAAAAAAAAACTTTGCATCCTAAGATATGAATCGTTTCCACATTTCAGACTGAAGTTGTTTCTTACTGTAGCTGGGCTCAGGACTGCATCCGTCTGATTGCCCTGACCAAGTTGGCCAAGTTTGTTCTCTCCAAATGAGTAGACAGTACCATTTTCTGCAGGGAAAAACACAATTTAAACAAACAATTTAAACAGCTCTACTTGGATCTCATTCAATCCCAAAAAAAAAAAAAAAAAAAAAACCCGCTTTCACTCTCAGGCAGCCATCAGTAATGAAGGTCACTAAACAGGAAATAGTAGCTAGCCAAATTACCTTTTTTTTTTTTTTTTTTTTTTAAACAAAAGACCAGTCCTTATGGCTGTAAAATTGCTCACACTTTCATAATTTGAAAACTAACTAGGTTAAACCATACTTAATGTAAAAACTAAAACTCCTAGCAAACTAAAAGGATATGGAAATAAGAAAAAAATACTTAAGATAATTTTTTTATTTAAATGCCAGATGAGTTGCACTTGGAATCTGTTTTTTCTCTTGTGCTATAATAGAAGATATTGCATGTGAAATCAATTATATTCACTTTGGAAAAACCCTGAAGTGTTTTGGGGCGAAGGACTAACAGACTGTTGGAAAATATTTCAAGCAGGAACATTGTAAAAAATCCTAGCAGAAGCTGGTGAGTAAGCTTCCAGTAGCAGTGAGATTAAACTCCCACGCAGCCGTTTCCTACACTCTTCACTGGGTCAGTCTACCTGTTAAAGCAAGGGTGTGGTTCCGGCCGCAGGCAGCCGACACTATGACCTCCTCCCCCAAACCCTCCACAAGCTTGGGGGCGTCCAACCGCTTGGTGTCTCCATGGCCCAACTGGCCCTTATCATTGCGACCTGATAGAACAAAGAGAAGAGGAAAGTTATTTTTAATAAATTTTGTCCAAACAAAGAAGACGACCATTTAAAAAGTATGACTATGCTTGAGTGTTACTTTATGGTACTTAAGGATTAGCACTTGCAAACTCCTCCTTAGTTGTGGCTCTGAATTGAATGCTGAATTGTGTGGCACTGTCGCAACATTAAAACAAGAGAACACTAACCCAGCTTTTTTTTTTATTTTATAAACTACACTGAATGTGCTGAAGTGGATCTCACTGTGCAGGATAATTTGACTGACATATTTGGAAAAGAATATTTTGTATAGTTCTTTAAATAATCAAATATATTGGCAAAGAGGTAGTATTCTTTTTGGATGAATGTACAAAAAGTAAATGCCTCATTACTTCGTGAGAAGACCAATTACGCAATTGTTCAAAATTCTTCTTACTTGAGACACCACACAGAGAGACAAACATTTACATTATATGCATTCAGGTACCTGTTCACTGTCTATGCATCCGACAACACCACCAGAGCTAGACACAAGACTGACTTTTTTGACTGACTTTTGAAGGTGGAAACACCCCTCAGTGACTGTTTACTAAACACACTTGCACACAAATGTAAATAGAAAAATGACTGTTTTTTTCCCTCCATGTTTCAGACCCAATTTATTTAAATTCTTGCATAATGCAACACACAATGTGCTCTACTAATATTTATCCTATACCACGGATATAAAAACTTATATCAAGTTATGTTATTCGAGTTCTTTTCTTTTTCAACATATGCATGGAATAACACAATAACGTAGTGCGACTCACCCCAGCTCCAGAGTTTGCCTTCAGTGGTGATGAGCAGGCTGTGGGCAGAGCAGGGCCCCGACACCACACTGCTCACCATCACGTCATTCAGACAGCCATAGCGATGAGGACCCCACAGATTCTGGCCCAGGTTCCTGTATGCAGCTTTACACATAAAACAATGTTACATTATTATAAAAAAAAAAAAAAAAAGTTATACAGTTTCATGAAATAAAATTAAGTAAAACCATACATATAAATCGAACAAATGATCCTTAGATATAGACTAGCATGAAATCATAATCAGTTATGACTCTAACTTGGGCTTTTTTTTCCTTTTCTTGAAGCGTAACCGTTTGAGCAGCCATGGCCAAAATCAATTCATTATTGATCCCATAAGGCCGCGGCCTACATGCTGCACAGCTGTTACAACACCGTCTGAAGCCAGAGTAAACCAAGGTAAATAGGAATGTTTATCAGCTTCACCTTTATATTCAGGACCAAAAAAAAACAAAAAAAAAATTAATAAAAAAAAAAAACAAAACAAAAAAAAGAAACAGTTGCTTACAATTTATTTATTATGTTTTATAAAAAAACACAATTTATTAGTCGTGGGTCACTCTTCTGCATATCTGCTTCTAAACAATTTTAGCCAATGTATGGTTAATATTGCAACTGAAGGGAGGCTAAGTCTTCAGTATAAATATAAATCTATATACAAGTTTGTGTGTGCTCATTGCAGATCCTTTTCCAAATGCTCTGCTTGAGCTTGGTTGATAAAACCTACCTTGGTTGATGATTACCACCTATTTTAAGTAACAACATGTCCATCCAAGTATGGAAAATATAATTAACTAAATAACTGCAATTATGAATGCGCTCATGAAGATGAGAGGTTTTCCCTGTAAACATATTACACAAGTGTATGTTTACACATGGCTCAAACCATTTTCAAAATAATTTTTTGATAGTTCACAGTTTAGGTATAATCCCATAATTAGTTTGAAGTGTTCAAAATGTGGACAAGTCTAATTAAAACACCTAAAAGCATATTTAATTTGCAACCTTTGAGATGATATAAACATACAGCCAGGAAAATAAATAAATAATCCCCCCCCCCCCCCCCCCATGCGTGTAGGTACCTTGCTGCTTTGGCACTTCTTTTCGACCAATCAGGTCCCAGTTAGTAGCCCCAAAAACGAGCAGCTGCCCTTTGACCTTGGGCACCTCAAGTTTCTACAGGAGCAGAAAGAGAAAAAGATTTTAAAAATGTACAGGGCAACAATTTGCTTATAGTTATGGTTCTTAAAGTAAGATTTTCCCCCATCAAAATCCACCATTAATAAAAGTTCTGGTATTTATTATTAAGTTGTAATAGCTACAGCCAGTTTGATTGGTAACTATTTCATCCGAACCTCAATTCAAGAACTATTCAGTCTGTAGTTGTCATATAGCTAGAATAGTACTGTAAACAGCTGTGCAACAAGCCCAACATTAAAACTGAGTTGCATCATGTTGAGATTTTATTTATTTATTTTTTTAACATCCATGCTAAAACACAATCTTTGCAATTATGGTCGTCATCTGCCAGACCAAACCTGCCATAACAGAGCAACTACATCATATACCTGCACAGCATTCAGGACTTTTAAGTTCAGCAGTATCCATCTACACTAATTTGTACTTTTTTTTTTTTAATTGTGTTAATAAAAATATTTCCATCACTGGAAAAAATGTGAGAGAAAATTTGCTCTTGTGCATTTTAAGTCCCCCCCCCCCCCAACAGTGAACCATGGGCATTTCAAGGTGTATTTTGCTTATCTCATTTTTATGGCATTTGGCATCCAGTAAGTTATTACTTCCATCCTTTTACTCTTTTCTCTCTATAACATCCTTCTTTCACACCATGACTGTGTCTTTAATCCCTCCAATAATTTAGAAATGCTCATTTCTCATTTCATTAGAAATATTCATTTGCATGAAACTTTAAGTATCACAATCATTCAACCTGCCCACTGTCCTACGCAAACGCTACTTTGATTGAAGTGTTTCCTTTTCATGAAATAAAATTAAGTGAAACCATACAAAGAAATGAACAAATGATCCTTAGATATAGACTAGCATGAAATCAATCAATTATGACTTTTTACAGCTCACAGCTTTTTACAGTTTACAGCTCTTCTTTATAGAATCTCTTGCTGTCTGCTTGCATATATTTCTTTTCAAATCATAACTCTTTGCCAATTCTGACTCTTCCTCAAATAGTATGATCACGAGCACTGGTCACATGACTAAGTCAGGCTTTTGGAAACGTCTCTTTGTGATGTGCAGCAAATGTATGCAGGAGAGGCTAGATATTGTGGCACAGCCCCCAGAACTAGGTAGAGTAGAAACCAATGTTAAGAGTCTTTTAGAAAAGCTTTTAGGGAGCATTTAATGTTGTCTTTGAGGAAGGCTGGCCTTGAAAGTCAGCCTTAAAGGACAGGAAAGCTGAGGACAGTGAGACCTATAGGTGGGGGTGATGCAACTTACCAAACTCCAACTAGATGCTTAGTGGTACTGAATGGGAAACGTATCAAAAAGAAAGTGTGTGAAAGAACCGGATAAAGGAGACAGTTCACAGAACTCGGTCACAGAACAAGTCAAGACAAGATCATGGCAATATTCACTGGATGTTTTAAGGAAGGCTGGTCTGGGAAAATAGATATTAACATGATGGGACGATAAGGGAGAACAAGATCTAGAGTTGGCGGCAATGTAACAAACCTACTGGATTCCAACCGCCGTTAACAACCACCAACTTCCCCGGGGAATAACAGACCTACAGCACTTACCAAGACATTACCCCGGAGTCACTAAACACATCTGTTTGAGATACACACACGCACGCGTGTGTGTGTAATATACATACGCATGCACACACTTCAATATGGAGTTGCCGCCCCCGCCCCCCCTCCCCCCGTTGGCTATAACAGCTTCCACTGTTCTTGGAAGGCTGTCCACAAGATTTTGGAGTGTTTCTGTCATAACTTGTGCCCATTCATTTTGTAGAGCATTTATGAGGTCAAGAACTTATGTTTGACAAGAAGGTCTGGCTCACAATCTCTACTCCAGTTCATCCCAAAGGTGCTTGATGGGGTTGAGGTCACGGCTCTGTGCGGGCTGGTCAAGTTCTTCCACACCAAACTCATCTAACATGTCTTTATAGTTCTTACTTTGTGCTCTGGGGCCCAGTCATGTAGGAATAGAAAAGGGCCTTCCTCAAACTATTGCCACAAAGTTGGATGGATGGCATTGTCCAAGATGTCTTGGTATGCTGAAGCATTAAGACTGCCGGATACTGGTCAATAATTAACGGGTTTGGTCAAACACTTGGGAATGCTAATTACCCTAACCTGCATGTCTTTAGACTGTGGGATAAAACTGGAGTACGCGGAGGAAACCCAGCAAGTACAGTGAGACCTGAACTTTACTGTTGTGTATATAGCGATTTCTACTGACTGTTTCTTTAAATTTATAGTTATCAGCTATGCATAATCACATCTTCAACCAGGAAGGAGTTTGGAAAAACAATTATACCCAATTGTCCTCATATGAGGATGGGACAAGAACATAGACAATGAAGTTGGGAGAAAATGTAATGTGTTCCTGTGAGGACATTCAAGTCTCAAGAGGTTACAGTGTAGAAACAGAATTCCCTGTCTGCCGTGTGTATTTAACTGTTAAAAAAAAAAAAGGTCTTACAATTTTCTCCTTCACATCCTCAGACACAGTGACGGGCTGGAGGCCGGATTTAGTCGCTTGCTTGCCGGGCTTCTTTGTGTTTTCCTGCTCATAGTCTTCAAACTCGTCGTCGCTGCTGAAATCCCGGTCTTTCTTCTTACCGCTGGCTCTCTTTCTCTTCAACCCACCGTTCCCAGAGACATCAGTCACCTTCTTGCGTGGCATAGTAACTGCAAAATCTGACAAAAACACACACACACACACACACACACACACACCGTGTAACCATGAGACTACATCTTCAACGAGCTCGACGTTATAATTTAAATTAATAAATTCATTAACTTCTCACACTCAAACTTATGAGAAAGAAAGCTAAAAGCCCTGTTCACTCGAATCCTGTTCAATAATGTTCACCCGAATGTGTAAATAGGTCCGGCCACATTGTTCCGCTAGCTTGTGAAAGCGTTTGTGCTTAGAGTATGTGATCTCACAGCTTGCCGGAGAATTAGCTTCCGTGTACAGTATCAGTGTTTACAGAGACATAAACCAAGCTAAAGAAAGAGTTCCGTTATAAAAGTTTTTCAGGATATTGCAGTTATGCTCCATATCACTCATATGGTGACGGTTAACGTGTCTGAGAGAGAGAGTTTGTGTCCGCGGTGTGTTTAGCTCGGGCATCCCCGCCGTAGAGCTCCGGCTCCGGTTGTTTCTTTGTTGTACGTTATGCGGCTGGTTAGCAAACTAGCGCCGCTAGCAGCAGCACGCGCATCCCGCCGAGCTAACTACAATTAACCAGCGGTTAAAAATATATATAACCTGCACAAGGGAACGCTCTCCCGCACAGGAAAACACAACAAGAGTCTCCAATGCTAAACAGCAACTCTACGTCGACTGAAATAAACTAAACGGACGATGCAAATAAGTAAACGAGACTGAAAAAGTGATTTGACTAAAACACACGAATTTAGCCGCGTTAGCATTAAAGCCACCGCATTTGCATGCAACAAAGCCCCGATCCCAGAACAGCGAATATAACACAAACATACCGGTTCAAAACTTTTTCCTCGCTTCTCAGATGTCGATATATTGAGTTAAGGAATGTAAATGTTACTCGGAGTTGCTCTATTATACTTGTATACTCGTATTTACACTCGTGTATGGTGCGCTATGGGTTTCCTGATTCAGCAGCTCCGCTCATGTCTGTCCGTCTTCCTCCGCTTTTTGATTGATTTGGAACAAAAGCGCGTGCGGAGCCTCC
Source organism: Clarias macrocephalus (assembly GCA_011419295.1). NCBI lineage: Eukaryota > Metazoa > Chordata > Actinopteri > Siluriformes > Clariidae > Clarias > Clarias macrocephalus. The sequence continues at coordinate 53,920 of JAAGKR010000390.1, forward strand.
GCCATCTAACCACGTGGGTTCAGCGCGCGCTCATTCAGCTGCACTCCAACACTGGGGCGCCCCCGCGCCCCCCCCCCCCCCCCCCTCAATGTCTGTCCTTCCTTCATAACACAAATCACACAAAGTTCTCTTCTTCACAAACATCTGCGGAGACTTCAAAATTACTGCGATTAAACGGAAAATGAGATTTGCTCGCCAAAAGCAAGTCTACTCGTATAATGCCTTTATCGTATAATTTCTTTATGCTTAGAAATTATGAAAGAAATGCCCACACGTAGCCATTGAATTTTAAAGCCGTAAATACGTATACTCGTATAAACTTGTATAAAAAATAAATATACAGCAAACTGCTTTAAAGTTTTTCCTATTTATTTTTTCTTTAAACATGTGCAGCGCCATCTGGTGGTTAGGGGAGTCACGGGCGGCTTTTGGTAGGCTTACCTGCAGAATCAGAATCAGGTTAATTGATAAGTACATCCATCTATCCAGGAATCTCTACAGTCCAACTAGTAGGGACTGTGGAGACCACTGTATTTATTTCCATTTTATGGCCTCCAGTCAACATTCACGTGCTACAGGCAAAATGGAAACACCAATTAACGAAAGCTGCATATCTTTGGGAGGAAACAGGAGTACCCAAAGGAAACCCACTGAGCATGGGGAGCACATGCAAACTCCATGGACACAGACCCCAAGGCAGGAATTGGACCCAGAACCTGACAGTGCAAGGCGACAGCATTAACCACTAAGCTTAATTGGTTGGTTAAGTATACTAAATTACACAATAATTCCTACAAATTTAAAAGGAAAATATAGCAATGATGAGTGGTCTCAAGCACCTGTGCCATCAATCTGTGTGCTCTTTGAGCATGTTAAGACCTCCAAAAAGACAACGCTTCCCGGGTGCACTGCACAACCTGTGACACACAACCTGTGTCACAACATGTCTTTGTAGAGCGCCTGGGCGGCGATGGCACAGGTGCTTGGGCCAATCATCGTCGCTTGCAGGTAATGATCGACCCAAGCATCTGCGCTGTTACTAGCGGTGTATAACATACAATCTGTGAGCCTTTTGTGCATGTTAAGACCTCCACTTAGTGTGTGATTGTGTGCGTATGTAATGTGTGTGTTTAGGATGTGTAATATGTGTGTGTATGTGAGTATTTAATAGCGCTGATGTCATAAATGTGCATTTATAATAAGTAATAATAAGCCTTAAAAGAACAAGAGGGCCCTTGCACATTTATGACATCAGCACTATTAAAACAGCATTATTAGAGCGATGGCAATGATGTCATAGTTGCAGATGTCATAGTGCTCGTGCCCTAATAATCCCTAGAAGAACAAGAGGGCTCTCGCACATTTTTGACATCATAAATGTGTCATAAATGTGGAGGGGGGTCTGGATCACTGGCAGCTCAGGAGCGGCATGTGTACCTCGACAGAGAGAGCGAGAGAGAGAATAGTTAGGGATAGTCACAGTCAGAAAAATAAAGTGAATGTTGGCAGGACTGACTATGACAGCATAATTAAAAGGAAGAGCCAGACAAAAGGGTTCCTGGGAGGTAAAGCAACCAGTCACTCCACCATCAAGAAACCGGAACGATCAATGAGAGTGGGGAAGAGAGCATTTAAGCATACAAGTTCACCAGAACTGCTCCTTCACCTAAGACAAATTGCCTGACTGGATAACTAGTTTGCAAGTCTAGACTTAAACATTGAGACTGTATCTAAAGTCATAAAAATTAATTGGGAGGCCATTCCATAAATTTTGTGGATTTGTAAGGAAAAGCTCTGCCCCTGCTATAGTTTTCATAATACAGGGTACTGAAAAGCAGTCTGCTTCTTATGATCGAAGTAGGCATGGCGGATCATAAAACATTTCATTAAACAACAAATTTCACTGGAAGCCACTGCAGTGTGGATGAAATCAGATGATGTGCTCATATCTTCTGGCTCTAGTGAGGACTCTGGCTGCTGTATTCTGGACTAGCTGGAGTTTCTTTATGTACCTAATACAATAATCAAACCTATAGGTGACAAAAGCATGAACTAATTTTCCTGCTTAATGTAGTGACAAAATATTGCTTATCTTGACAATATTTTTAATACAAAAGAATCGTATCCTAGTAATATTATTTACATGAGCTTCAAATGAAAGACTGGAATCTAAAATCACATCAAGGTCTTTTACTGCGACAATTAGTAGGAAGTTAATTGTGTGAGTGTGTGCATACACGCTGATCAGCCATAACACGTAAATTATTACCGGTGACATGAATAAGGTTGATTTACATCATTAAAATTGCACATGACGAGAGGGGGTGTATATTGTATTAAACAGCCAGTGAACAGTAAGTTTAGGAAATTAATGTGTTGGAAGCAAGAAAATTGACAAACTTAAGGATCTGAGTGAGTTCCTACCACAAGAAGTCCAAAGAAGGACATCCAGAGCACCAACGACAGGATCGCAGGTGCCTGGTGCCCATAGATGTGCATCAGGAGTGAAGGCTAGCGCGTCTGTCTTGATTCCACAGAATAAAGGTTAAAGATTGTGTATTTGTATGGGGCAGCACAGTCTTAATTCAATTCAATTCAATTTTATTTTTATAGTGCTTTTAACAGTGGTCATTGTCTCAAAGCATCTTCACAAAATGAAAAGAAATTTATGGAAGTGTGTATGAGTGAGAAAAACGTGTCTAGATAATAATGAGATTGTCCCTGATGAGCAAGCCAAGGGTGACGGCGACAGTGGCAAGGTCAAACTCCCTGAGATGGCAATAAGAAGAAACCTTGAGAGGAACCAGACTCAACAGGGAACCCATCTTCATCTGGGTGATAACAGATAACAGAAATTGTATAACATCATGTGTGTTATGCAGCTGAAAGTTCAATATAACAGAAGTTATTTAAATTAACCTGAAGTCTAGTTCAGCACAGGGATGAGTCAGCAGGTGCAGAGGGCAGATGGGGTCGGGATCACTAGGAGCACAGGAGCAGCATGTGTAGCTCCAGCTGGAGCTGGTCCTTCTCTGAATGCCTCAGGATCCTCGCAGGGTTGGCCTCTGTCTACTGGAGCTGGCACGATCTCCAGATGCCTCTGGATGGGTAAAAAAAAGTCTTAGACCAGTTAGAGTTTCCATTCTCACCATTGTCTACGACTGAAAGCGTTTACGCCACAGTCAAGTTTTAATGTTCATACGCTTATTGCCATTTCTTTCTCAGGCATTTGACGGCATGAGGATGCACTATGGGAAATGTAAGCTGTTGGACAAACAAGTGCAATCCATGAAAAGGCAAACTTGCAAATTACAGGCTCTGCTGCTTATGTCTTGGTGCCATTGCACACCTTCAGAGGTCTTGTGGAGTTCATGTTTTGACTGGCAAGCGCTGTTTTGGTGGCACAAAGCACAAAGAACTGCCAAAGAACTGCACAATCTTAGGCAGGTTGCTTTACTGTTATGATTGATATATTTTCATATATAGTACTGTGTGAATGTCTTGAGCCACCGCCTATTTCGTCATATTTTGCTTTCAAAAAGCCAGACTTTCTCATATTGCACTGTAAACTCTAATGCTCAAAGTAATTAATCATAGTGAGTACTGTTAACTGAAATAATTACAATTAGTTCAAATTAATAGACTTAGATGACTATATAGAACCTTTTGGTATTTATGAGTTTGTAGAAATGACACTTTTCAAGTTAGCTGAACAAATTCGATATACTTAGGTAACAGCAACTGTCACCTTAAAGTACCATCAACTTAAAATAATTCAGACTATCATCTAGACATCAGGGCAATAGGGCACTTGGGGCTCAGTGGTAGGTGTTTCGCAACTGGATGAAGTGCCGGTCCCAAGCCCAGACAAAATGGGAGGGTTGCATCAGGAAAGGTATCTGGTGTAAAACCTGTGCCAAGCTTATATGCGGACCGGATTGTCTGCTGTGGAGACCCATTGCCGGGAGCAGCCGAAAGACCAACAACAATTTCTT